>ML677403.1:2246537-2258130 GCA_007922305.1 Dermatemys mawii
GGACACACAACCACACAAATACAGCATCCTAGAGCGCGAGTGCCGGACACACAAACACGGCACCCTAGAGCGCGAGCGCCAGCCACACAAACACGGCACCCTAGAGCGCGAGCGCTGGCCACAAATACGGCATCCTAGAGGAGTGATTGTCTCATCTGTGAACCAAATCTGAGGCCCACACTGGCATAGGAAGCTTGGGACGCAGTTTTGCTCTCTTGGGTATGTTTACATGAGGCCTGATTCCAGACATGAGCCACCCTAGAGCTGATCATGATCCGTCTCCCCGCGTATCTGGACCCCAAAGTTTGTTGGGGGGAATGTCCCCAGTTTAGCTGGGGTTCCCAACCCTTGGGGAGCAGCAGGGACAGCAAAAGTTTCATATCCGGGCAGGTGTTTTCAGCACTAAGGCCCAGGAATGATTGATGGGCCTGCAGCGACCCCTGCACCTGGCCAAGGAGTTGCTGGATTAGTGGTTTCCTGGCGATGCTCTGGAGCGGGGATCGGAACCGCAGGAAGGAAGGGACAGGCAGGCAGGGTTTGGCTCAGAGGCTCTGGGGCGTGACAGGGCAGCAGGCGTGTGCGCTGGGTCTGTAACAGTGCAGGGGTATCAGGGGCAGGAGCTTGCACATTGACCGCAGAGAAATGTCTGAAATGGGGGCAGAACACCCCAAACGTGCCCCCAAATCCTCTGTAAGCCTCGTGCCGGGGTCCCTATCCCAGCATCCCCTTCCCTTCCTGCATCCCCCGAGTTCGACAGCTGTCGTCGCGGAGCTATGGGGGAGTGTGGGGGGGCCGGAAGTGTGCGGATCTATCTATTTATCACACACACCCCTCTCTCTTTTGTTGTGCCTTTTGCTGATTCATGTCTCGTAGCCAGGAGGAGTAAAAGCTTCGTAACCAGAGTTACTTAGCTGTGATTCAGCTTTTAATTATCCTAAGAAAGAGACAAACCCAGAGCTAGATTAACTCCCATTTCCAGAGTCATTTTCATCCCAAGAGAGCTAAATATGGAACAGTTCACTCTCCTGCAAAGTGCAGCCACTTCTGGGTGGGGTGAAAGTGGCAGCAGTTTAACAGCCTCACAGCAACACTCTGCTGGGATAGCCCACCCAGCACTGAAATGCAGCCACTTCTGGGGGAGAAGGTAGCTGCTGATAACACCACACAGCAACGCTACTCAAGAGTGTAGATCAGAAGGTAACGAAGAATCCTGCATCCGACTGAAACTGCAGGGAAGCAAAATCTGACTTGGACTATGGCCAGAACACTGGAGTTAACGCCTGTTAGTCTAGATATTGGGCTGAACTGAACAGGTTTGTGTGTTATAACAGGGCTAGTTATTACCACTGAGGCCATGTCTGAACCCACAGGCTGGGGATGTGCCGGCCTGGAAAACCACTAAGGAAAACCCAGGGGCTGAGCTGGTTCCATAGGGAGCGCTCCTCCCAGTCAGTCAGGGCTGCCCCCCTGCCTCGGCGTGGTGCCGGGGGTACCTGTGCCATTACCAGTGTGACCGAGGTGATGCTGGAGGGGCCCCTTCTTGGATGCCATGAAACCAAGCTCCTGTCAGCTTGGGCTCATGGGATCCTGTGGCACTTTTCCTGAGAGTCGGGGTGTTCGCGCTGATATCCTGGCCAAAGGGCCATTCTGCCTCCTCCCACTCCCGCTGGGCTGCCACATGGAGATTGGCTCCTTCACTGCCAGAGCGGTGCCACACGCTGTTAACCCTCTGCTGCGCCCCTCCGTGCTGAGCAAGAGATCCCTGCGTGTTCCTCCGCTGGAAGGCAGGTCGGGATCCACGGAAGGAAGGCGCTACAGAAATAAGGAGATGATGATTTTAGTTTTCATCAAGCAGGCATCCTGCACTTTAGCCGGTAACAGCAACAGCAGGACTCCTGGGTTCTCTCCCTGGCTGTCGGGGAGGAGTGAAGTTTGTGGTCTGATTGGAGGAGTTGGGAGGCAGGTTTCCTGGGCTCTGATCCCAGCTCTGTTGACTCGCTTAAGTGAGTAGAATTTGACCCTGAGTATCTTGGCTGCCGAGTTGCAATAAGACCCTTTCTTTCCTCCAGGTCCCATTGTAGCCCCATCCACACCTGCCTTTCTTCCCCCAACACGTGGGTCCTCTCAGAGGGGACTTTCCCCTCTCAGGGCAGGCGGCCTCGTTCCCAGCACGCCCCTTATTTTATCTCTCTCCCCTTCATCTCTTGCAGCATCTTGGCGAAAGTCGGCTCCGAATTCGACCTGCGAACACTGCGGGCAGTTCGTGTGCTCCGGCCACTAAAGCTGGTGTCGGGGATCCCAAGTAAGTGAGTTAGTCTGTGTGCTCCCCAGGGGCCCTGGGATCCAGCCAAAGGTCCCTGCCACTTCCCCATGGGACCAGCACCCAACCCTGGGCTTGTCATCCCCCAGTGAGCCCCGGCACCCAACCCCTGGCCTTGTCACCTCCCTGTGGGACCCAGCACCCAACCCCAGGCCTTGTCACCTCCCTGTAGGACCCTGCACCTAACCCCGGGCCCTGTCATGTTCCTGTGAGATCTGGCACCTAACCTGGGCCCTGTCACCTTCCCATGGGATCATCCAACACCCAATCCCAGGCCGTCACCTCCCCATGGGACCCAGCACCCAGCCCTGGGCTCTGTCATGCCCCAATGGGATGCTGCTACTCTCCTAGTGAAGCTGGGAGCTGGCAGGAGCTGCTGCAGGAAAGGTTTTAGAAGAGCTTGTCTGACCTCGTGTGTCCAGAGCGTGACTGCCGCTGGTCTCTGAAGCACTTCTCAGTTTGCAAACATTAGTCAGGGACCTAGGAGTCCAGAACCAGATGGCCCCACTTGCGGGGGTAGGGGTATCCCCAAGGCTGCCTAGAAGGGGATGACCCCTTCTGTGATACTTGATTTTAACAGTGTGTAGGAGCTCTAGTCATAACGAGGACCCCATTGTGCTGGGTGCTATACATTTATTAGGTGTATTACGGTAGCACCTGGGTGCCCCAGTCAGGGACCGGGCCCCCATTGTGCTGTACAAACCCAGAACGAAAAGATAACTAACGAACTGATCCCCTGCTTCTTGGTTTGGGTGCTCAGAGCTGGGCACTGGATCGTTGGTGGGGTCCCCACACAACTGTGCAGGGAGGGACTCTCCCCGTGCTGCTCCGGGGCCCCAGGGTTCCAGGGTCCTGCCTTTGCTGTGGGAGCTGCTGTCTGACCCCTGTCTCCCTCTCTCCCGCCCCAGGTTTACAAGTGGTTCTGAAGTCCATCATGAAGGCTATGATACCTCTGCTACAAATTGGCCTCCTCTTGTTTTTTGCAATCCTTATTTTTGCAATCATAGGATTAGAATTTTATATGGGAAAATTTCACACCACCTGCTTTGACTCAGTGACAGGTAGGTCTAGTGCCCGCGTCCCCTGTCCCCTATGTTCGGATCAGGGGGCCTGTAGGTGAATGATGCAGGGAATTGCCGGTCAAGAGGCAGAAAGGGGCCGGCACAAGCTCCCTTTACTTGCATGCTGGTTCCCGTAGGGAGGAATGTTTGTCCAGCAGGGATCTGGGAGCTAGGACACCTGGGTTCTATTCCCCGCTCTCCGAGGGGTTGGGCACAGAGCAGGAGGCTTGAGACTTGGAGGCTCTTCTCCCAGCTCTTAGAGGGGAGATGGTCTAAGGCAGGGGTGGCCAACCTGAGCCTGAGAAGGGGCCAGAATTTACCAATGTCCATTGCCAAAGAGCCACAGTAATACGTCAGCAGCCCCCCCTCAGTTCCGCGCCCCCCTGACTCCCAGCACCTCCCGCCCACCTGCAGCCCCTCCCTCTCTCTCCCTGCACCTCCTGATCAGCTGTTTGGTGGCGTGCAGGAGGCTCGGAGGGGGAGGAACGAGGGCATACGTGGCTGAGGGAAAGGGACAGGAAGGGGTGGAGTGGGAGCAGGGCCTGTGGCAGAGCCAGGGGTTGAGCAGTGGGTACCCCCCGGCATACTGGAAAGTTGGCATCTGTAGCTCCAGTCCCAGAGTTGGTGCCTATACAAGGAGCCGTGTATTAATTTCTAAAGAGCCACATCTGGCTCTGGAGCCTCAGGTTGGCCACCCCTTGTCTAAGGACTAGAGCAGTGAACAGGGAGCCAGGACATCTGGGTTCTAGTCCAAGCATTGGCATTGACCAGGTATGTGGCCTCAGGCAAATCACTTCCCCTCTCCGTGCCTCAGTTTCCCCCTCTACCATGTGGAGGTCATGTTGACATCGACCAAGGCTAGATGAGGGAACATGTATAAAGGACTTGAAGAGCCTCGGCTGGAAACTCCCAGTCCTTGTTGTGTGTGAGAGGATGGTATGAACCCAGCTGGCACCGGCCCTGTGGGCAGAACTCAGCCAACGGGTGACAGCATGTTCCCTGGCCGAGTGTCTCAGGGTACAGGTCTGGAATCTGTCCATCATTCCCTCGTTCTCTCTCCTGCTCCTCCCTGGGCCCCTGGCCTGCGCTCAATATGGAACGGCCTAATTATTTCTCTCCCCTGACGGAGCTGGTGTTAATTGTGGGAGAGCTATTTCTGCAATGCAGCCATGTCAGCGAGAAGGGGGTTGGGGGAGGGAAGGAGAGGGGGCCAGAGGAAGTAGCTGCAGGGTCCCAGGCTGTCGGACTCTCCCAGCAGACACGAGAGAAGGGGCTCAGGTTTGTATTGGCAAATCCCAGCTACTGAGCTGGAGGGAACCAGCTCTCAGTGCCCTGCGCCCGGACAGGGTGTCTGGGATTAGGGGCTGGTCCCTCCCCCAGGTGCTGTCCAGAGGGACTGTCCCTTCCCCGCTTTGGGAGAAGGAGAGAGATCCTGGCTTAACCACAGCCTCCCGATGTAATGGGGCACGTCCTCTGCGTCTCTGCCTCCGATCTGGGCAGTGGGGCAATGCCCCAGGGTGGGGGCAGAGATGTTCAGATGCTGTGGTGCCAAGGGGAAGGGTCTAGAGAAGGGTCAGAGAGGGGGCGTGTCTGGGATCATGATGCTCGACTCCTGAGTGCTGTGCACAGGAGACTGCCTGGCACCGCATGTGTGGGGACGACCAGGCAGCCCAACGCTCCCACCCCAGAGGGGCCCGGGACCCAGACCTGCCACCACTGACTCCAGCAGGAGCAGGTTAAGGGCTCCTTGTTGATACCCCGAGACACGGGCTCTGTCCATTCCCGCTCCCTCTGTCCACACCAGGCTGGCTCCTGAGCGTAGCTGCTTTCTCTTTGCACACAATGCCTGGGTCTTCCAGCGGAAGGATTGGGGAAAGGCTCTTTGACAAGCAGAAGGGGCTTCTGTGGGGTTACCCACCAGCCCTGGGCTTAGCTCTCTGACGCGCGGTTACTTACCAGCCATGGGGTTACCCTGCCTGCCATCAGGGTATCAGTCCTTTTTTCTTTTCCCTCCCTGCAGGCGAAATCAAGGTTGATGTTCCATGTGGGACAGAAGAACCAGCCCGCATGTGCCCCAATGGGACAGAATGCCGTGAGTACTGGGAAGGCCCGAATTACGGGATCACGCAGTTCGATAACATCCTGTTTGCTGTGCTGACTGTCTTCCAGTGTATCACCATGGAGGGGTGGACCGAACTCCTTTATTATGTGAGTCCCTGCCTGTAGCAGCCCGGGGGGAGGGCAGGAAGCGCGTGAGGGGTCGGGGGTTCCCTGCATAGATTGTTTTCAATTGCTTGGATAAAGAAGTTGTGCTTAGGGGTCTGAACATAATGCTGAGCATCAGGACTGGTGTGTTCTCTTCCTGAGAACGCAGCTAATTTACAGTTTGGCCACGGAGGAGTCACTGCCCTGCTGTGCCTCAGTTTCCCCATCTGTAAAATGGGAGTGATGAGCTCCCAGGGTGAGTTTGTTAATTAATGGTTGTAAAGTATTTTGATCTGCCTGCTACCTGCACTGACTCGGTACTGCAGGGTCACTGGCACGGGTGCCATCTCTGTACTGCAGGCCCATTGAATCCACCAAATACAGACACTGGCTCTACTGTGCCTGCTTGGCCCTGGCCCTGGCCCGGCCCGGCCCTGTAGAATCACTGCAAGCCCTAGAGAGAGGCACGAATCTTCTTGGCCAAAACAACCCAGTTCTCAGCTCCGCGTGAGACCAGAACAGATCTGGCTGTTCACGAGCCCTCAATCAACTGGGGCATATTCTCAGCTAGGCCAATAGCCATGAGGCTGAGGCAGCCACACACAGACACAGACACACACACACACACACACACACACCCCTCTCCCCGCAGCCCCGACGCTGGAACCAGGAGGCATCTTGGGGCTGGCGTATCCGGACTCCAGAGGGAGGCGTGTGGCTTCTCCCGGGCTGCAGTTCTGAAGCCGCCAGGCAGCGGTGCCCAGCCTAAGCGGGGCCTACGTCCAGGCTGCTGACAGCCGGCTTCTCTCTCTGCGTTTTGTCCCTGATCCAAAGTGCAGCGGGACCCTTATTACCAAGAGGCCAGGCACGCGGCTGGCCATGTGCGCAGAATTAATGAGCTGGGGCCTTCTGCTGAGTCAGGGAAAAGGATGAAGCTCCACAGAGATGGGGGTGGGGAGAAGGGGAGAGAGACAGAGGAAGAGAAAGAGAGAGAGAGGGAGAGCAAGCAAGCAGTGCCTGGCCTGGAGCCATAGGCCTCGTGGCAGGTTGGAGAACAGGAGATGAAACTGGGCCTGCCTGGTGGTGTATCTAGGGAAAAGGTGCCAGAGGGGCCTTTCAGACAGCTCCCATGCCCAGCCAGGGGTCGCTGGATCGCTGGGGAAGGTGACGGGCGGGTGGGTGAGGGAGAGGGAGAGAGAGAGAGAGGGTGACTGGCCTTTACAGGGCAAATGAGATCAGCCCTACCTGGGCCATAATTAATTGCCTTGCAGGCTGAGGGGGTGGGGCTAATGGGATGGGTTACCTGAGAACAGCTGGGTCCCCTAAAAGGGGCTGAGCAAACTGAGCTCCATGGAATTCTTTCTCTGGGAGGCAGGTTGGCCCTGGCAGAAAGTAGGGAGCTCCTTGGCAGTAGGAATGTGCTAGGATTAAGGACCTCTAGGGAGAAAGTCCTGGGAGGTAAAGTGTAGCTAAAAGTCCCAATGACTCTGTGGGATTGGGTGGGGCAGGGAGTGGGAAATGCCAGTGCCTGTAGACTGGGAGAGGAGTTCCAGGGGAAGTGCTCTGTGAGAGTGTGGGGGAGGGTTTCATGGAGTCTGGAAGGGTCAGAGAAGTGAGTTCAGAGGGTGGGCTCCGGAGGGGCAGAAGAACCTTTGGTTTGTTAGGACCCTTGTTATCCTGGAAGTGTTCAGCTTTATTTAGTGACTAGCTGGAGGGCTAAGTCATGTGAGAAATGTAGGGAAAGCTGAGGGGACTCACCCTGGAGGGGGAAACTGAGGTAGGGATGTTGCAGAGCTGTTCCATGCCGTGAGGGGTGCTCTGGAGGGGGTGACCCTGTTCCAGTGTGGTTGAGTGTGTTAGCTTGCAAGAGGGGAGCTCATTAGTGAGCGTGACACTGTAGTGTGTGAGTGGCAGTGCAGGACTGTGTGAGAGAACCTGTGAAGGGAGCGCTGTGGAAAAGTAGTGTTAATTTGCAACTGGGTAAGTGCTGGGTTATGGTAGCATGGCTGTGATATGTCTGTGTGTATTCACACTAAAGTGTGTAGGTGTCAAAGTGTGTCTGTTGTCTGCAAGGACAGCCCTGTGGTCATTGGCCCGTGGCTGGGCTGGGGGATCTGGAGTTTAGCTGTCTGGGTGTGAGACCGAATAGTGACCTGAATAGCTTTGAACGGTGACCTGGCCAGTTAGTTCTGGGAGGAGAGCAGGAAGGAAAGCCCAGGGTGCAGCAGGAAGTTGCATTGATGATCTAGAAGGGGGCACTTCTATCCCTTAAGGGCTGTTGAGCTCAGTGCTTTGCTGTACTCTGTTTGGATAAAACACTACAGTGAGATCACTAGAATCCCATGGCTCTGTCCCAGGAGTGGCTGCCTTGGCCCCAGGGTCCTGCTTCAATTCCATTCGGCCTCCCCAAATCCTCCCTGGAAATCTGCTTGTGACACAGGATTCTTCTTTGCTTTCTGCCAAACACGGCTATGTTGGTGTGGGCTGTTAAACAGCTGCCGGGCTCCCCCGCAGAGGTAGCTGCATTTTGGTGGTGGGTGGCAGATCCTTCTCTAGAGACCGTGCAGCGCGTGGGGATGGAAAGCGCAAAGTAAACATAAATTATTCCTAGTTCCCTGAGCTAATCACACTAATGCAGGAGAGAGACCGTGTGTCCCAGGCCCACCGCAGCAGGAGCAGCACCACACGCATCTCTCTCAAGTCCCCAAAGGCATCCAAGTGGATTTGTAGCAGCCAGCATTGTTCCATGAGTCAGCTGTTGTCAGCCCCTCCAAACTGGTGGTGGGTTAGGATCTGCTTTGCGCCAGTCCTCTTGGCGAGGACTTCCCGAGGTGATGGGAGTCCGCTGCAGGAGGAGCTCCAGACTGAAGCTGTACAGTAGGGCTGGGATCCGGCGGCACCCACTGCTGTAACGGTGGGAGCAGGGTTGAAGACTAGTCCCCTGCCGGGCTCTGCCCCAGCACCTGTGCTGGCTTCTGGACACGGGCTTTGCAAGACACTGCTGCGTGGGTGTGCCCTGACTGCTGTCGATGTGGGAGGGCAGGATTCACATCCCTGGCGTAGGTTCTACTTGGGTTCCCCTTCAGGGGTACTGTGGAGCCTTTCCCCTGGGGTAGGGGCACTGGCTGGCTCAGGAAGGCAGGGAATGTGTCACTGGGCCTTTCCCTTCTAGGGGGGTGCACCTCCAAACTGGCCCCATGGCAGTGGGACTGGCTGGCTTGGGGGGCTAGAGAACGGTTCACAAGCCCTTTCCCAGCAAGATGGTGCAGCTCCAGTCTAGTGCCTGGTACGGCTGGCTCAGGGGCCTGGAGGATCCTGAGATATTGTGTCTTTTCCCTTCTAGGGCCTTGCTTTGAATCCATTCACTAACGATTGCAATGTGCTACTGTGGGTCTCTATGTGAAATGAATGAAGTGGGTCTCAGCCCAGTTCCTAGCAGCTTTGCGCCTCTGTCCTCTTGCCCCCAAAGCTGGCTTCCTCGGGAGAGGGCTGAAGCGGGTTGACAGGGGCCATGGGCATGGGAGGGAAGATGTTGACCGCGCTCGCCAGGCTGTGGATAAACACAGCAGGCCATCTCCTGGGGCTGCCAGCCTGGGGCTCCCATCCCCCCAGGAAATTCGCTTTGAGAATTAAAATCTCTAGAGGGGAGCGTTGACGAGGTACTGCTCCAGCGAGCTCTCCTGGGTTCTATCCTGTGCACAGACTTCCTTCTGGGGATTGGGTGAATCACACTGCTGCTCTTTGTGCCTCAGTTTCCCCATATTGGGTGTCGTCTCCACTTACCTCCCCTGGAGGTGGGTTCATTAATTACTTTACAATTAGAGGACCTGGGATGATGATGCACCTTAATTACAATCTCTCAAGCCTCCAGCCCACCTTCTGCTGCACGGCTCTGACCCAGATGCCACAAGCCAGCTTGCATGGCTGATAGAGCAACGGTCGTAGGAGTAGCTGCAACTTCCCCATCAGCTCTGCAGCGAGGTGTTTGTCCCTGTGACTAGGGGATAAAACCCCCCTCGGGGGGTGCCTGAGACCCAGACCCCTCCCCGATGGTGCAGCAGTGGAGTTCAGTTGAGCCAATCCAGCAGCGGAACAAGCCCTTATGTCACGACAACCCACTCACTCTGGACCCTCCCACGAACTCCCAGCCTCTGGGGAATTGCTGCTTCTTGACCCGTCCCTTTCCTCTTCCTCACGTGCCTTTTGAGCTAGTTTGAAAGGAGCCCCAGATAATTAACCAGCGAGTCATTTCTTTGCAGCCTCTCGCCGAGGAAACATGTGCATCGCGTACCATTGTTACTACTATCAGTGCCTGCTGCCCCGTCCCAAACCGTGCCGCGGGGCTGACTGGCTGCGAAGCCCCTGTTCTACTCCCCTCCCACCCCCAGAGACAGCTGCATTTCAGCACAGAGGATACTGTTGTTGTTTTACAGTGGGAGAAAGGGGTGGGGAACAGACACTGACCCAGCCCAACGGCTGGCAAGAGGCAATTGCAGTCTGCCTCTGAGTGGGAGCCAGCGGAACCTGGGTGTGGTGCCTGGGGGCAGGATGGCTCAGAAGGCTTGGGGGGTGGTGTGGGGGGTTGTGCACCTTTGGCTGAGCCTACGTCTCCGCTGTAGTTTGGGGGGTGATCCCCAGCTCACGCAGACACACTCCTGCTCCCTCTTGTGCAGATAGCGCCCTAGATACAGCAGTGGCGCCATGGCCGCAGGGGCTACGGGGACATGCGTGTGCTGCCCCGAGTGCGCCCCCACGGGCCCCCGTGCGGCCACGGCTGCACTGCTCACGAAGAGCCAACCCCAGTATGTCTGTGCGAACTGGAGTCTCCCCCCACCCGCCGGCTCCCAGTGCAGATCCCGAGTCACCCTGGCAGGACACAAGCACCTGGTAGAATTCAGGGCCTTTCAGGATGGGAGCGGAGGCTGCCTGGACCCAGCTCGGGGCTGGCTGACCTGCCTCTTGCTGTTACGAGGAGATGGGGGGCCTGGCAGAGTCTCTGCTGAGCTCCCCGCTGCCCAGGCCCCGCTGGCACCAGGCCCCGCTGGCACCAGACCCCTCCTGCTGCGCTCTGGGCTCTCATTCCACTCAGCAGCCGGGAGACCGCTGCTCCCTGGGGTCCTTGGCCTATACTTAGCAGCCAGAAATGGGGACAAGGAATCTTTAGCTTTAGCAGCTCGTGGAGCGGAGGCTCACAAAGTGCCCCAGCCCCTCTTCTGCCCCTGGCACCACAAAGGGGAGGACAAAGAAGCCAGGCAGGAGAAGGGTCCATTAGCACCTTCCCTGGAGCAAACCCGTGACCTGCTTCTAATGTCGGCTTTCAAGGCGGGGAGCGGGCAGGTCCACTCGCGGCTCCTCGGGGCAGTGGCTGTGGGAGGGAGTTTGTGGGCGAGCAGCAGTTAGTGCCAGGGTGTAGGTGGGAGGAGTGTAACCTAGCAGGTAGAGCAGGGCTCTGAGAGTCAGGACCCCTGGTTCTAGCCCTGGCCTTGGGAGGAGCATCGGGACATCAGCTGGGTGTGTCCCCCCACCCCCTTCCCTGCCAAGGTGCCCCAACCTGAGCAGCAAGACAGGTAATCGGTCCCTGTGGCCTATTCTGTCTGCGGCTGCTAGCTGGGGCGGGGGGCGGGCGTGGGCTGTTTGTGGCAGCACCCATCCTGTATAGGGTGACCAGATGTTGTGTCTTGGCCCAGACAGTCCCTTTTTTTAAGTCCTGTCCCAGCTGTCCCAATTATTTTTGGCAAAACTTGGCATTTGTCCTGTTCGTTCTTGCCAACGGATGCCCAGTTTTGCCAAAAAAAGTGGCGTGCGACCCCTGCAGGGGATGGAGGAACATTCAGGGGGTGACAGCTCGGGCGAGCGGTTCTGGCCAGGCCAGCCCAGCCCGGTACCCGGGGTAGCGGCTTGGGGGAGTGGCACGAGCTGAAGGGGTGAGCGTTGCGGGATGGCCCCATGTGGGTCTGGGGGATGAGCAACTTGGGTTGGGGGGTCAGCATTGTGGGCATAGGGGGGT
>ML677403.1:2267620-2282602 GCA_007922305.1 Dermatemys mawii
AGCTCCTCCCAGCAGGGGGCGCTGTGGGGGGCGGGGCGAGAGCGCCGGCTGTGGTTGGGGAGGAAATGCAGCTCAGTTCTAAAGGGGTTTCAAGAATCTGTCCCTGTTTCGGCTTCAGGAAAGAGCAGCAGAAGAACCAAAAATCCTCCAAGTCTGTCTGGGAGCAGAGGACGAGCGAGATGCGGAAGCACAATCTGCTGGCGAGCCGGGAAGCCCTGTACAACGAGCTGGACCCCGAGGACCAGTGGAAGGTGACCTATGCTCGGGCCATGCGGCCTGACATCAAGACTCACCTGGACCGGCCCCTGGTGGTTGACCCTCAGGAGAACCGCAACAACAACACCAACAAGACCCGGCCCAGCGAGCCCTCCCTGGAGCAGCGCTTCAGCCAGCAGCGGGCCGAGGATTTCCTGCGCAAGCAGGCCCGCTACCGCGAGCGCTCGCGGGACTTCAGCAGCTCCCGCAGCTACGAGCAGCCGGATGCGGAGAGTCTGGAGGGCCGACGGCAGCGCAGCGGGAGCAAGGAGACCGATCTGAACCAGGACGGCACCTACCGGGAGCTGGACTACGCCAGCCAAGGCCACGAGAGCGGCCAGGAGCAGGGCTACCGCGACAGCGCCTCGGAGCGGCTCAGAGCCGTCGACCCCCACCGCAGGCACCAGCGCCGGCAAGGGGGCAGCAAAGAGAGCCGCAGCGGGTCGCCCCGGACGGCCGAGGGCGAGCGGGATCATCGGCGGCACCGGCCTCACCGCCGGCTGGGAGAGGAGGGCGGCGGGGGCAGGGACGAGGCCAGCAAGGGGGAGCGGCGCGTGCGGCACCGGGAAGGGAGCCGGCCCTCCCGCGGCGACGTGGAGGGTGAGCAGCCGGAGGGGGAGAGACGCCGGCGCCACCGGCACGCCGCGCAGTCCACCTATGACACCGACGGCAAGAGGGACGACAGGGAGCGGCGGCACCGGCGCAGGAAGTGAGTGGGGCTATTTGGGGGTGGAGAATGGAAGGGTCCCCGGGCACAATAGCCGCATCGAACTACGGGATGGGGGTTGGGGGGTGTTTCAGAGACAGGCCCCCCATCTTTAGCATGCAGGGCCCTCGCTCAGCCAGCAGTGGGCACAGGGCTGGAGCTGGAGAAAGGGACCACGGAAGGACCAGGGGGCTGGGAAAAGGGAAGCAAGGGGTGGAGCCAGGTGCCTCCCATCTCAACGGGGGATGTATCAACTAGCAAGCCTGGCGCCCTTCGCCTCCCCCTCTCTGCTGGCGGGAGCCTTTCAGACAGGCCCCGACCTCTGCTTGGCCCCGTGCTCCTGACGCTTGTCCCTCTGGGAGTGGGCTGAGACCCAAGGACTGGTTCCATACGGACCAGCAAACAGCTGTCACAGATGGAGGCGACTGTCAGTCACTGACCAGAACCGCCCACTAAGCCAGCCAGTCCCCCACAACCCTGGGGCCAAATCGGAGCTGGTGCCCCTACAGGGGAAGGTCCCACTCCCTGCTCCCCTGAGCCAGCGGTTCAATGGGGCCAGAGCAGCAGGCGTCTCAGGTTGTTCAGAAGAGAGACGAAGCCTCCGACTCCCTGGCTCTGATCTTCGTCTTCTCCTTTTGGGTTGCTGCCGTAGAGAGAACCAAGGCCCCAGCCCAGTGCCCGGCCCGAATCTCTCCACCACGCGGCCGATCCAACAGGACATGGGGCGCCACGAGCCACAGGTGGCGGAGGACATAGACAACATGAAGAACAACAAACTAGCCACCGCAGAGCCCCCGAACCCCCACAACGCCAGCCACCTCCAGAGCCCAGCCAAGGTGGGCCACCATGCCAACTGCACGGCCACCCGGGCATCCCACAACCTTCCTGGCCCCCTGGGCCAGCCACCCCCCAACTTCCAGAATGCTGCCAACCGCCAGGCACCCAGCAACCCACCCCAGACTGGGCCCCCGAAAACCCCCGAGAACAGCCTTATAGTCACCAATCCCAGCACCCAGAACAACCCAGCCAAGGCTGCCAAGAAGCCGGAGCACACCACAGTGGAGATCCCAGCCACCTTCACACCACCCATCAACAACGTCGTCGTGCAAGGTAGGCACTGGGTGGGGAGTACCCCGGGGCAGGGCTCGATCCGGGCCTGGCGTGGGCGCCCCGGGGCAGGGCTCGACCCCTGCGACACCCACGCCTGGCCCGGAAAATGGGACGGCTTAATGCAGCAGTTTTCAAATTTTTTGAGCTGAGCCTTCTCCTCCTCCCCCCGCCCCCCTTCGTTGAGTTACAGTTTTTGATTGCACCCCCACCCCCCAACTCTGACAAAAATAGATGCAATGCCTGCCCCTCCCCCCTCGGGTTATCAAGGTGGGGGAAGGCGCCTGCGATGGTCTCTGGGTGCGGAGGCTGCCAGGAGTGGAAATCGGAGTGGCCGCGGGTGTTCACGCTGACTCACAGGCTTGGTGAGCCGGGTGGAGATGGTGCTTCCTCCCCAAAGCACCTGGCTGCTCCACTTGCCCCTCTCACCACCCCCGCCCCCGAACATCCCTCCACGTCCCGCAGTTTGAAAACCTCTGGCTTAGTGGATAGGGAGGATGATGGTACTGACCTGGCTTTGAAATGTGCTTTGAGTTCCTCACCAAAAGACTGTCTTCAACATCCCGCTGATGGGGGGCAGGCACATGTCATCAGAAGCCCCTCCCCCACGCCCAGCCCATTCCATAGCTCCTCCCCAGACTTGTAGCTCTGCAGAGATGGGATCCGTCCCTGGAGTTCAGCGTTAGATGGACCCGGCAAGGTAGGTTGGATCTGCCCTGCTTCCCTGCTCCACTGTGTCTGAAAAGTCTCAGCAGTTCCATGCAGGCTGCCTGCATGTTGCGCTTTCGATCTCCAGAGCTCAGAGCCAGGGGAGCTCTTCAGTAACACCCTGGTGCGAGCAACCCACCAACCAAAAACCCTTCCTAGACCAGCTCGGTTTGTGCAGCTCCCCGAGAATCCTCCTAATCCTTCTATCTACCTCACAGAGGCTGCGAAGCTCAGTGCCCCCTCTCTTCCTCCCACACAAGCTTCTAATTGTTTTGGGCCTCAACAGAGCTATGGATCGAGGGGAGAGACAAAGATTATGGCCCTCCACCCCTAGGCAGGTCTGTAGGGACCCAAGCTGAGAAGGGCTGAGTCTGCCCCGGATACTCCCGATCCACTGGGGAGCGTGAGACATAAAGAACAATATTGTCAGACACAGAGGTGAACATAATTTGTTGGGGAAGAGTCAAAATGGTTATTGTAAAGGGAAATCATGCCTCACCAGTCTACGAGAATTCTTTGAGGGGGTCAACAAGCATGTGGATAAGTGGGATCCAGTGGATATAATGTACTTTGATTTCCAGAAAGCTTTGACAAGGTCCCTCACCAAAGGCTCTTACACAAAGTAAGCTGCTGCGGGATAAGAGGGAAGGTCCTCTCATGGATCGGTAACTGGTTAAAAGATAGGAAACAAAAGGTAGGAATAAATGGTCAATTTTCAGAATGGAGAGAGGTAGATAGTGGTGTCCCCCCGGGTCTGTGCTGGGCCCAGTCCTTTTCAACATTCATAAATGATCTGAAAAGAGGGGTAAACAGTGAGGTGGCAAAATTTGCAGATGATACAAAATTACTCAAGATAATTAAGTCCCAGAGAGACTGTGAAGAGTTACAAAGGGGTCTCGCAAAACTGGGTGATGAGGCAACAAAATGGGAGATGAAATTCAATATTGATAAATGCAGAGTAATGCACATTAGAAAACATCATCCCAACTGTACATATAGAATGATGGGGTCTGAATTAGCTGTTACCACTCAAGAGAGATCTTGGAGTCATTGTGGATAGTTCTCTGAAAACATCCACTCAAAATGCAGCGGCAGCCAAAAAAGGGAACAGAATGTTGGGAATCATTAAGAAAGGGATAGAGAATAGGACAGAAAATATCCTATTGCCTCTCTATAAATCCATGGGACACCCACATCTTGAATACTGAGTGCAGACGTGGTCGCCTTGTCTCAAAAAAGATACACTGGACTCTGGCCTTAACCCTAGCACCATGCATGGGGATGCAGCGTGCTGTTAGTGTTAGAGCGATGCAGAACAGGGCCCAAGGGGGCACCCCCAGAGCCACGTTCCCACTTGGCAGCACTAGTCTCAGGAGACCTTGGTCTCCCTAGTTCCCCTGTAGGCTGGCAGGAAGGCAGCGGCTGTGCCCAGTCTGGTTCCAGGGTCCCAAGTCGGTGCTGACCACTTCACTTCACTTCACTTCACTTCACTTCGTCCGTCTTCCCTGTGCAGTGAATAAAAATGCCAATCCAGACCCACTGCCAAAGAAGGAGGAAGAGAAGAAAGAGGAGGAGTATGACGAGCGGGAGGAGAATGGGCCCAAGCCCATGGTTCCCTATAGCTCCATGTTCATCCTCTCCACTACCAATCCGTGAGTACGGCTCTCCTCGGGGCGGGGAACTGAGCTGGCTACTGCCTGTGGCAGACGGTGGGCACAGACCAGGAACAAGACCCCCACCCCGAAGGGAGGGAAGGGGCCAGTGGGCATCCAACCCACTTGCTCCAGACTCAAGTGTGAGCATCTGGCCTGAAGGGTGGGGAGTGGACACCAGACCAGAGGGGCGCATTGGTCTGCACCAGGGTGGGGGTAATACCAGCTCAGAGGGGCGCATTGGTCTGCTCCAGGATGGGTGGGGGATACCAGCTCAGAGGGGCGCATTGGTCTGCTCCAGGGTGGGGGGGTCACAGTGAATCTGGGTCCCCCTGGCCCTGAGTGCCACGTGCCGTCTTTGCCCGGCCCAGGTTCCGCAGGCTCTGCCATTACATCGTGAACCTGCGCTACTTCGAGATGTGCATCCTGATGGTGATCGCCATGAGCAGCATCGCGCTGGCCGCCGAGGACCCCGTGCAGCCCAACGCTACCCGCAACAACGTACGTCCCGCTGCGCGGCCGAGCCCGCCCTGCCCCTGCCTTTCTAGGCAACCCAGTCAAAACCCATCTCCCAGGTGCCGGCACTGCCTGGCGCCACAGTGGGGTCCAGCTTCTCAGGCCATCTTCTAGGCACTCGTAGCACAGCTGGCTCTTCCTGGATTCCTTACTGGAGAGAGGCCAAGGACGGAACAGGACCCAGCGACTAGAACAGGGTTCAGAAAAGAGCTAGATAAGTTCCTGGAGGACAGGTCCATCGCTGGCTACTAGCCAGGCTGGGCAGGGATGGGTCTCTCGTCTGTTAGCCTGGAAGTGGGGAGTGGGTGACAGTGGATGGATCACTGGATGAGTCTCTGTCCTGTTCATTCCCTCTGGGGCCCCTGGCACTGGCCACTGTCCGAAGGCAGGATACTGGGCTGGATGGACCTTTGGTCTGACCCAGTACGGCCTTTCTTATGTTCTTAACACCCCTAACAAGGGATCTCTGCAGCACGGCTGAGGCATATTGGCGGGGGAGGGCATATGAGGGGAGCTTGCCCTACTGCCACACAGGCTGTACCCCCAGTCTCTAGGGGTGCCAAACTGGCAACTTTCCGCAGGGCTAAACTGACGCTGAACCCTAGAGGGACGATGCCTGCGGAGTGAGCAGGAAGCAGGCTGTTCCGGTGCCAGCACTCTGGCATTGGAGCCCAGCGCATGAGGTCTGTTAGCACCAGCCCCTTCCCACAATAAAGCCAAAGGCCTCTGCCCTTCCTCTTGCTTTTCTGCAGCGCTGCAGCTGTGCTAAAGTAGGTTAGGAGGGAGGCAGCCGGGAGTGAAAGCTCCATAAATCACCACCCAGCTCTCCCGGCAGCTGACTCTGCAGTTTCCTCTCCGAGAGCCATGCTGGCCAGGACCTGCTGGGGAGAGCAGAGTGAAAGAATTAGAGCAGCATCCCCAAAGGGGAGGGGGAGCAGGTCTCAGCCAAGTCCCGTGCCTTCTCCGCTTTCCCCTTCCCCGCACGCAAGACCCCGATGAGGATGAGAACAAGCTGGCGCGTCTCCAGAAGAGAGCTCCTAAAGCCTTCTCTTACCTGAACACAGAGTGGCTGGGCCTGGCGCTAGGATGCAGCCTCCTCTGGGGTGGGGCATAACAGCTGTTTAACAGCCAGGTGCCAAGGTATCACAACATGATGGGTTAAGGAGTGAAGAAGAATCCTCTCTCTGCCTGTAACTGCTGCGGGGGCAGTTTGGGGGAGACGGAAGAGAAAGGACCCATGTTGGAGTCTGACTAGGTCACCAGGGTTCCCCCCTGGACACTTGCTGGGAGTGCTCAGGGTATCTATGGCTGCAGGTTGCGCCCACCCTAAGATTTTGATCCTAAGGGCCTGTGTGTGTGTGAAAATCCCCGTCCAAAGGCCATCCCCATGGAAGAGTGAGGCGGGGAAATGGGGAGACCCATGGGGAGATGCCAGGCCTGCACTCTGTAGGCCCTGCCTTGCTCCGGGAGGCCAAGGAGTAGCAGCACAGGGGTTGGGAATGGGTCTGAATCTGGGCCATTCCCCTTGGAACACTTACTTGGTGGCTCCTGTGTGCTGTGAGCCGGGGGGGTCTCCGACAGCCCCCAATAGACACTACCTGGCCCCTTGTGCCAGCCTCAGCCGGGGCTCCTGGGCTGGCTAGACTGGGCCCTGGCCATAGTGTCTCCTCCTGCCCTGGAGTACTAGCAAGAGGAGCCAGAGGGGCGCTTGATACCCTCCCTCTCTTCTCCCCCAAAGGTCCTGCGCTATTTTGACTATGTCTTCACGGGCGTCTTCACCTTTGAGATGGTCATTAAGGTGAGTCCAGCGGGGACCAGAGCTTGGGCCATATCGCGGGGCGGGGCAGCAGATCCCCAGTGTCTGAGCCGGCCAGCAGCCCTGTGAGCTCCCTCTCCCACGTTACCAACCCAGGTGGGGGTCAGTGTAACAGGGCACAGGCTGCCCTAGAACACCCCCACCCCCCACCCCAAGTAGCAGTTCCTCTTTAGTTCCTAACAAACATCTTGTTTCTCATCCCACCCCTGGCCAGGACGGCCAAGGCATCCTTCTGCCATTAGCCACAGGAGGCAACAGGCCAACACCCCATCAGTCCATTAAATCCCGCCCCCGACTCCCTGCGTGTATGGACCCCCCGTAGGTTCTTCCCCAGAGGGCCTCCAGCCTGGGAGAAGGGGGTGGAGTGGCCCCATAGGTCTGGAGCCCCATCTTGGAGCCTGTCCATTCCCCATTGCCAGGACAGGGAAGGGGTGACTTGGAGGCGGAGAAGCTGGGAGAGGAGACTGGTCCCTCCCAGTGACTCTGCTGACATTTCCTTCCTGTGCAGCTGAGGGGGGAAGAGGCGTGCAGAGCCGGAAGGGCGGAACTTGTGGTGGGAGGGTAGATGTGGGGCAAACACATAATGAAAGGGTGGAGGTCTGGAATCCAGCCCAGGACAGGCTAGGCAGGGTAGTGGGGAGGGATCCGTGGGGCTGTGCAAAGGGGCACGTTGAATACCGGGCTGAGCCCTAGAGAACTCAGGGGGTGGGGGGATCCTGCGGGGGGAAGACAGGGCTGTCTGCTGGGGTGGAGGCGGGGATGGAAGGAGCCAGAGGTAGGGCCCCGTCGCCTTGATGTGACCTCAGGGCTGGCTTATGAAATGAAGCGCCCCAGGACGCAGCAGGAGAGAGCCGCCAAGAGCTCTGGGGAGCAGGAAGCTGGAGACCAAGTTCCCCCTCTGGGTCACTGGGGGGCGCTCAGCAGTGACGGGGTTGCCTCTGGGTTAGTCTGAATTGAGAAAAACGAATTGTCCCTTAGAGCCCAGATGTTGCCAGCTGCTGGGTGGCTCTTGTCCCGCTATCTGGATAGGAGAACAGGCCTGGCTCCTTCTAGACTCAGGAGACACAGTCCCAGCCCTCTCCTGAGGAAGTCACATCCCCATGCTGTGCCTCAGTTTCCCTCTCTGTGACGGGAAGTAGTGGGATGGGCTGTGCTCTGCCGAGGGCGCTGGGACCTGGGGCGGAGCAGAGCGAGGGGTGATTGGAAAGGGGAGCAGCCTTTTCCCCCTTGGCAGCAAGGAGCGAGTCTCCCCGGCTGACCTGCCTGCGCTTCGCTCCCTGCCGCAGATGGTCGACCTGGGGCTGGTTCTTCACCAAGGCGCCTATTTCCGGGACCTGTGGAACATCCTGGATTTCATCGTGGTCAGCGGCGCGCTGGTGGCCTTCGCCTTCACGTGAGTTTCTTGCTCGCGCTCTCCCCGTGGCCAGCTCCTGGCCGGGCAGGTGGGGACGGCCCCGGTTTGCTCGTTGCATGGCAGGGCGCCCCCATTCACTGCCAACTCCCTCCCCCCCCCGCCAATCTCAGAGCATGCTTGGAATGGCGGAGCTTGGGATGCCCCTAGCATGAGGAGCCGCTCCCAAGGGCCAGGTCGTGGCTGTCCATCCTCGCCATGCTGACCCCACCACCAAGGCCTCGTCCGCCGGGCCAAGGAATGGGGTCCGGAGCAGGAGCTCCCCGAAAGGGAGGCTGGGGCACGCAGCTCCAGGTCAGGGCCAGCGCTGCTGGCTTCGGGAGCAGGATTCTCAGGGCCTTGCACTACGATGCCACCCAAGCTGTTAGCACAGTGATGTTCTGGCCCAGCAGATCCCTTGCTGAACGAAACCCCAGGGGAGCGAGGACCTGTTCGGAGAAAGGGTTTCGCTAGGCAGAGCCCAGCAGTAAATCCAGAGCCCCAACTGCTGGGGGAGCTTCAAGTGCAGGCCTGGGGTCTAGTCGTTAGAACAGGGTGGCTCCTAGTTCTTTCCTCAGCGCTCGGAGGGAAGTGCGGTCCAGGGCTTAGAGCTGGGGGAGCGGGCGTCTGGGAGTCAGGACTCCTGGGTTCTGCCCCTGGCTCTGGAAAGGAGTGTGCAGCGGTCATTCGAGCACTGCTGGGTTCTCTCTCCCAGCTCTGTGACCGACATGCTGGGGAACGCTGGGCCCTGCTGCATGTCCATCTCTGCCGTAGTGAGAGGCGGCTGGGCCCAGCCACTCCAGGCAAGAGAGACCCAGCTAGAGGAGGCTGCACCACACCAGTTCAGTGGATTGGGAACTGAGGCTCCAGGCTGGTTTGCTCAGCCCATGAGCAGCTTCTGTGCCCTGATGAAGCAACGCACAGGAGTCAGCAAATGGTGGGGTCATGTGGCTATTACGGGAGGACGGATGTAAACAGATACGAGCCAGGAGGGCCCTTGGGGTCCTGGTGGGTCATCTCCAGCCCCCATGTGGCACCCCAAGTGGTGAGCTGCCCTGCTGCATGCTGAGCAACACCTCTGCTGGGACCCCGGAGAGCCACTGCTAGTGGGCAGGGAGAGGGGGCGTTGCCAAAGGGACCAGCTCCCAGAGCCGGCTGTGCCCCTAGACTGTGCATCTCCCCACTCCCCCCGCATGCCCGGCACTGTCCCACCGACTGATCCTCCCCCCGCATGGGCTGTGCTTGGAGACACGGGGGCTTCCCCCGCCATTCCTCACCCTCTGTATGGAGCTGGGCAAACTGCTGGGGCTGTTGGACGAGCCGGGCCCGAGGACTGGCCGTGTCGGGGAATTTGGTGCTTCCATCTCCCTTGGAAGTCACGAGTCCAGTCAAGGCTGGGTTGGTAATGGCCATCTGATGGCCTGTGTGTGAGATGAGTCTGAGGGGTCTCAGCCCTTCCCCCGGTGGGACCAGGCACCCATGAAACACCCTTGCCGGTGGCCTTAATTGGACTCCTCGTTAGTAGTGAGGCCAAAATAAGTCCCAGAACCTGAGCTCCCTGGAGAGGTTGGTCCGCAGGACTGTGAGCGTGTTAGTCAGGCAGGGCATGGAGGGAGCATGCCTGGTGCTGGATGGGAGATCAGGAGGCAGCTGTCTCCAGGGCCATTCATCAGCCGTGAATCAGACACACCTTCCCGGCTGGGAGCACTGGGCACGGCTGGTGTTTGGACCAGAGCCCCGTGGTCTCCATGCCTCTCGCAGGCTTCAGGGTCTGTCCGGTCCCTGGGGAAACCCAGGGCTTGCAGGGCTGATGTGCCCTGGCCTGAGCAGGAGCAGGGCGGGGAATGGAGGGTTCCAGCTGCAAAGGCTGTGTCCCCATCCAGGACTAGCAGTGCGGTGGGGTGGAGTGGGGTCCCCCCTGCTCGTTAAATATCCTGACTCTCTCTAGAGAGAGTTTGTTCTGAGCTGGGCTGAAGCAGAGCTCTGGCACCCGGTTCCCCTCTCCCCCAGTCCGGAGTCACACTGCTGGAGTGACCCTAGTGTAGACGAGAGTCAGGGCCGTCCGTAGCCTTGTGCCCTAGTCCCTGGGGACTAGCTTGGCTGGTGCAAAGGGGCCTTGGGGCAGGCACAGGCATTCCCCTCCTCCCAAAGAGCACCCTCCACTGCAGGGAGCCCCAGACTGGCTCGGCCATCTTCACAGGAGGCCCATGTGCACGGCTCAGGGGGATGGAGAGGAGGAGAGACGGGCAGATGAGAATGTGTGACCAGGGCTAACCCCTGCAGTAGCCCGTGGCAGTTGTAACAGCAGGGATATAGGCTGGACTAGCCCTGAGGCCTGCAACAGTGGCTACTTCAGAGAGACTCTCCAAAGCCTGCCGACCAGGGAGATTTCACCAGCCCTGCTGGTTCCCCTTTGAACCTGAGGCCGGGTGGTATGACCAGCATGCTCCTAGGAGTGTTTGATGACATCACGGGCGGGATCCATAGTCATGGGGTGGGGGCGGTGAACTGGGGGGCAGCTAGGCTGTGTCATTCAGGGGAGTGGAGTGTGTTGGTGGAGCCAAGACCCATTTTGCATTTAATCCATCTAGAGGCTCTGCAGATCTAGGGGAGAATAGGTTTTAAAGGGTTAACCGCACATTTCAGACCCACCTGAAAAGGCTCTGGGTCTGAGGGGGGTGGGGGCCACACAGGGATCTTTTCCGGTCAGTTTGCTCACCCCTGCCAGAGAGGAGGTTCCCCCATTGATTGAATCCGCCTGCCTGGTCTCCTGAAGAGAGCTCTCAGCTTTCCCCTTCCCACCGTTATCCTCCTTTATTTCACCCTGTTCCATGTTAGTTTCAAAAGAGGCCATCACTAGCCTAGAACCGGTTTGAGCTAATGGGGGCCATTTTGGTAACACAAGTATCTCTCTTGATGTGCGGCTGTGCTGCATTACTGTCTCACCTGGTTGTGTAGGCCGCTCTCCTCCATACTACGTTAGATCATGCTGCTGCATCAGTACCAGCCACCCCAGAGGCTCGACAGATGAATTCTAGCTCTGCCACAAGCTCCTCTGACCACAGTTATTCTGAGCTGGGCTGGTAACAAAAGGCCTGAGAAGCGCTGATTGCTACACTTGGGCTTGCCCTTATGTGTGATGTCTGGCCCAATTCTCCTTCCACACGGGTAGAAATCCAGGGCATCTTCAGTGAAGTCAGCGGAGTTACTGCTGTATTGAAATCAATGCAGCTCCACTGATTTACATCACCCTCAATTTATTTGACTTCAGTTTTGCCCAAGTAAGGAATGAGTAAACCTGGAGTAGGGAGTGAGTAAACCTGGAGTAATGAATTCACAATTTGGTCAATTATCCTCAATTTATTTAATTTCACTAGTAGTTTTGTCCAAGTAAAGAAAGGCCAAACCCAGAGTAAGGGAGGAGTGAATGCTGGGTAAGGGAGGAGTAAACCCTGAGGGCTTGTCTCTCTGTTCATGATTTTAAAGATCATCCACATGCAAGGAATCCTCCAGCTGTTGGGAAGTGCCCTGTTTGGTACCAGAGTCTGGATCCAGCTGTCGAGCCTTGACCTGGCTTTCAGGTTCTCCTGACACCGGCATCCTGACCTGGCCCAGCCCAACTGAGTCCATTTGCTCAGTCCATCTCCTGGCCAGGAGGTGAAAGAGGAGGTGCATGTATGAAGCTCTGAGCTGGGGTTCCGGTGTGGGGACAGCCCAGTTGGTGGTTTTTGTTGGGATGCGTCTCGTGTGTTTTCTCTCTGGTTGTCACTCACCTCTCCTTGTCTTTCCCCTTTCACTGCCACCTGACACAGGAGCAGCTCACGGTAAAGTCTCTCTCTCTCTCTTTCTGTCTCTCTCTCTCTCTCTCTTTCTCTCTGTCTCTCGTACACATTCTATCTATGTTCTCTTTATTTCCTTGTGCTCATGATCATGCCTTGGCATTGCTTTGAATGGGAGGCTCTGTCCATCACTCATTCAGGTCGGTTCTTGTCATTGGCCCCTCTGCTGGACACCCGCCCAGATTTCTCTGCCCCCACCAGGCATAAGGCACCTTGTTGCTTCTGTCTCGGTCCTGTGCTGGAACAGGATCTTCCAAAATGGTACAATGGGTCCCCTCTAAGGAAATGATTTCCTTGTACAGAACACTTTTTGGGGCCTTTGAAATCCACAGCTGGTGACCTTATACTGAGAAGAGGTAGTGGGGGCCAGTGCTAAGGCAGAGAACTGGGAGGCAGGATGCCTGAGTTCTTTTCCTAGGAGAGAGACTTGCCAAGTGTCTGATACTTGTCTGGGGAAGCTGGGAGGCAGGATGCCTGTGTTCTGTTTCCCATTCTGGTAGGGAGTGGGGTCTAGTGGCTAGAACGTGGGGAACTCGGAGCTAAGACTCCTGGGCTCTATCCCCAGCTCTGCCACTGATGCGCTGTGACACCGAGGTCAAGTCAGTTTCTCTCTCTGTGCTTTATTTTCCCCTTCTCTGAAATGGGGATAATATTGACTGAGCCCTGTCTCTCCAGTGGGTGAAGAATGAATGTCTGTAAAGTCTCTCACAAGGGCTAATGATGGATGCACTGTTGTTGTGAGCAGCAGGGCAAGTGACTGTGAGAAGCCCTGTGGGAGCAATCACCAATTCCCCATCAGCTCGGCATAGAGCGGTTCCACTCCACCCCTCCCTGCCGGGGCTGGCTCTGGGTGAGACTGGCCCAGCTCTCCACTGTCCCATATACCGGAGGCACCTACGATCATTGTGTAGTCCCTCTCCCAGGCTGGGAATCAGGCCCAGTGTTATTGGATTATACTAGATCCAGCACTGTCTAGCCTGGATCTGCCCATTCGGCCCAGTTGGTGCTGAGGAGAAGGGGCACTGAGAGTGCCAGGCAGTCTGTGCTGAGATCTGGAAGCAGCTCCTGTCCTGCCTCTTCTAGGTACCAGCACGTTAGAACACGGGTTCTTAGTGTGCAGCTAATAATGAATAGGGACTTTTCCGATCACCAGACATCGGTCCCATCTGCCAGCCACAGGGCTCCTAGGTTCTGTTTGCACTTGTGCTATTAACCCCCCGAGTAGCCTTGGGTAAGTTGCATAGCTACCCAGTGCCTCAGTTTCCCTGTCTATACAGTGTGGATAGTGAGGCCTCTGTGAGGAATGAATTTGCAAGGTCTCAGCCTTGTTCCTAGTGGGACAGATGTCTGTGGCCCCAACCTGCCCCCAATCAGCGATCCCCACCCCTTTTCATTGGCAGCCTCGCCAACAAAGCCAGGATTGAATGAGCCATGAAGGCTTCACTCCCTGCTCCCCACAACAGGGATCGCAGTTGGAAGGGTTTGCATGGGGAAGCTGCCTGGCTTGTACCTGCAGACAGGACATGTTCAGGCTCCAAGGCCCACGCTCCAGCCCCTTTCTCTAGTGGAAGAGAAAATCCTAGGTGTGCCACGGCGGGGGATGATTAAAGGAATTTCACAGTGGGGAACACTACAGAATAAATCAGACTGAATTCCCCATCTCCCGGGATGTGACCCACCCCACTGATCTTACTGTGCTTGCCATTTACCACAGCTGTTTGTAAGACGTGGGGGCTATGTAGCTGATTGGTTAGTACAGGGAAGTGGGAGCCGGGCTCCTGGGATCTGTTTCCACTTTCCAGTGGGAGGGTGTTCTGGTGGCTAGAACAGAGGATCAGAAGCCAGATTCCTGAGTTCCGTTTGCGCCTGTACCACTAATTCCTGAAGTAGCCATAGGTAAGTGCTTTCCCCACTCAGTGCCTCAATTTCCCCATGTGTAGAATGGGAATAATGGTATGGACCTTGGTAAAGAGCTTCGAGGTCCTTGGATGAAAGATTCTGTAGAAGAGCAAACACCTGGGGAAGGGCCCTTCCCCACTCACAGTGGAGGAGTTCCTTCTTCCTTGCCTTTTCTCTTTGTGGAGGTGTCTGCGAATTACAGTTTGGTAAGTGCTACTGGCGGTGTGGAAATGACTTCTAAGACAAAGAACGAGGTGGCTGATGAGGCTGCGGCATTTGAATAACGACGTCCCAGGGTGGACGAACTGCATGGGTTTTTCTAGTAGGAGTCGGGGTAGTCTTTCTGGTGGGGTGCTGGAGTGGTGATGTTCCCCAGCCCTGGACACCACCCATCAGTTGGGCAAACTAAATCACACTAAGCTCCCCTCAGCTGTGGGGTTTGTGTGGTCAAGACGGCTCACTGTTGACCAGCACTTGGAGTGATGCCAGTCAGCACAGACTAGGAGCTAGGCAACCAGAGAGAACTCCAGGGTCTGTCCATGAATGGATGAAAAGACATCATAGTTAGATAAGTAGAGTGAATGGATGGATGCATCCATGGATGGATAGACAGGAAGACACCATAGGTAGGTAGGCAGAGAGGATGGATGGACTGACAGATCCATGGATGGATGGATAGATGGGAAGACACCATAGGTAGGTAGGTAGAGTGGATGGATGGAAGGACAGATCCATGAATGGATGGGTAGGTAGGGAGGTAGAGTGGATGGATGGATGCATCCATGGATGGAAAGACACCAAAAATAGAAAGGTAGAGTGGACGGATGGAAAGACATCTTAGTTAATAGGATGGATGGATGGAAAGACACCGTAGGTAGGTAGGTAGGGTGATGGACCCATGGATGGATGAATAGATGAGAAGATACCAGAGGTAGGTATATAGAGTCGATGGATCTGTGTTTGGATGGGTGGGAAGACACCGTAGGTAGAGTGGATGGATGGATGGATACGTGTATGAATGGATGGATGGGAAGACACCATAGGTAGATAGGTAGAGTGGATGGATCTGTGATGGATGGTTAGATGGGAAGATA
>ML677403.1:2282612-2297237 GCA_007922305.1 Dermatemys mawii
TGGATGGATGGATGGGAAGACACCATAGGTAGAGTGGATGGATGGGTCCGTGGGTGCATGGCTAGTTAGAAACTGCAGGTACGTAGGTGGAGAGACAGAATACGTAAATACATAGGTTCGGTTTTTCAGCGCCACCTTCTGCGGGATAGTGAGAAAAGGGCCAGGTCAGCAGTGTATTATAACAGCACCCTCTAATGGCTACTGCTGAGTGCAAGAGGTGGGGAGGGAGAGAAGGGCTAGGGGTGGCCCAGGCTGGTAGATGAGTCACTTGGGTGTGACCCAGTAACCCAGAGTCTCCCACCAACAGAGGGGTGCCCTGCGCCCAAGGGAATGCACCTCGGTGAAGACCCCTGTGTCTAGAATGGCACAAGGGGCCTGGGCCTCATCGCCTCTCTCCCCCCGTTCTCCCACCCCCACCCAACGTGTGTCTACAGGGGCAGCAGCAAAGGGAAGGACATTAACACCATCAAATCACTGCGTGTCCTCCGTGTCCTCAGGCCCCTGAAAACCATCAAGCG
The DNA here is from genome assembly GCA_007922305.1 of Dermatemys mawii. Classification (NCBI taxonomy): domain Eukaryota; kingdom Metazoa; phylum Chordata; order Testudines; family Dermatemydidae; genus Dermatemys; species Dermatemys mawii. Next base: position 2,283,131 of record ML677403.1, read on the forward strand.
GTTGCCAAAGCTCAAGGTAGGTGCAGGGATGGTTGAGGGCACCTAAAGGAGTTGTGGCTGCCTGAGGGGAGTGGCAGGGGCTTGCAGGAGCAGGTTGGGGGTCGGAAAAGAGGGCCAGGAGACAGGAGATTGGGTTCTAGTCCCAGCTATGGAAGGAGTGGTGCCTTGTTGTTAGTGCACAGTCAGAACTCCTGGGTTCTGTTCGTGATTCTGGAAGGTCTTGCGGGGTAGAGCAGGGGACCTGAAGACCAGGACTCCTGGATTCTATCCTCAGCTCTGGCACAGACTTGCTTTGTGACCTTAGTGAGGCTAATCTCTCGGGCTTTAACCCCTGTGAAATAGGCAGCCAGTCCCTAAAGGGCCAGGTGGACCTGACTGGAGGGCGCCATGCTTGGGAAGGGGGCTGATTTCTGGCTATGTGGAGATGGGGCCAGTCCAAGTGGGACTCGAAGGTGGAGCAAGTTTAGTCTGGACACTGCGGTCCTCCTGCAGTCCTGAACGGGGCCCTCTGTCCTTTCCAGGCTGTCTTTGACTGTGTGGTGAACTCTCTCAAAAATGTCCTCAACATCCTCATCGTCTACATGCTCTTCATGTTCATCTTCGCCGTGGTGGCCGTCCAGCTCTTCAAGGGCAAGTTCTTCTACTGTACGGATGAGTCCAAGGAATTTGAGAAGGACTGTAGGTATGGAGCCACCTTCCTCTGTCTCTCAGCACCTGGCCATGGCCCATCCTGGGCTCCTCGGCCTTCCGCTTCCCCGGCCACCTTCTCAGCAGGTGGCCTCCCTTTTCCTCTGCTCGCTTTGGGGGGTAGCCAAGCTACACAATGGTGGCCGCCAATGCAGAGGCGGGACCTCACCCTCTGCTCGCTTAGCATTGAGTTAGCCCTGGCACAATGGCGTTGACTTCAGTGGGGTTACTCCTGGTTATAGCCCGGCTCGTTGCAATGCTCCCTTAAAATGGCTCCCACCCACATACTGGTCTCATGACCCTTCTCTTGGCAGCTTTCCTTGCCCCGTAGCTCTGGGCTTGGTGGAGCAAGGCGGAGATTAAGGGCAGATTCACAGCGGGCATGTAAGAAATGGGGGAGAAATTACAAGGGCCTGCTTCTCTCACATACACCAGTGTGACACCCGGGTAACTCCCCAGCTGGCGTAAATTGGCGTCGCTCTGCTGGAGTCAATGGGGTCAGATCCCCAACTGGTGTAAATAGCCATAGCTGCAGTGGAGTCAATGGGGCCAGATCCTTTGATAGAGTGAGTTGGTGTTGCTCCATTAACATCAGTGGGGCTATTTCTGATTTACATGAGGGTGAGAGGCCCCAAATGGGTCAGCAGGGTCTGACTCTAGTGGCCTGATTCTCCTCTTGCTCTGGGGTAGCTCCCAGGCTTCCGTAAAGTGGCGCTAATTGACGCTGGGGGAAATTACATCAGAATCAGGCCCCAGAGTCAGTGGGGTGGATGATGAGACATTCAGCATGTTCTGAAACCAGCCAGAGAGCGCCCCTGCAGTCTCCCCTCTGGCCCAGCTGGCAGGGGAAGGGGCGTGGTGGAGCGAGGGCCCTTATGCCTTTCAAGACCCGGTACCAGTGACCTGAGCTACAGCTACCTCCTGCCGGTTCAATTCCACTGGGCCAGGTGGCTGGGGGTCAGGCTCTGTGATCGAGTCCCTGTCAGCCCCGCCACTGCACCCGAGCTCTGCTCAGACGTGATGGAGAACAGAGCCCACGGCACAGGGGCGTTGATCGGGAGATGCTGCGGCGGAGGCTCTGTGGCAGGAGAAGCAGGAGCAGAACGGAGCCCCCAGCCAGCGTGAAGCCAGAGTCCCTCGGGATCTGCGCCCGAGGCTGTGAGGTCAGGAGCTGGCCTTAGGAGCCCGGCGCTGTGCCCCAGTCCTCCTGGCTGGCCCGCTGACGGTGTCTGTTCCTCCCCAGGGGCGAGTACCTGGTCTACGAGAAGGACAACGAAGTGAAAGCCCAGAAGCGGGAGTGGAAGAAATACGAGTTCCACTATGACAACGTGCTGTGGGCCCTCCTGACTCTCTTCACCGTGTCCACGGGGGAAGGCTGGCCACAGTAAGGACCTGCCACAGGGTGGGCCAGTGGGACAGGAAAGGGCTGGGGTTAACCCTTTCCTCTCTGAGATCCGGGGGTCAGCCAGGAGCAGGGAGGCATAATGACTAGAGCACCATACTGTGACTCAGCAGACCTGGGTTCTGTTCCTTGCTCTGCCACTGGCCTGCTGGGTGACCCTGGGCATGTCACATCCCCTCTCTATGCCTCAGTTTCCCCATCTGTAAAATTGGGAGAATGGGAGCCCCCTCACCTCTGTCAAGCTTTTTCCAAGGCGTGGGTGAAAAGGAAAGTGAGTGTGTGACTGAGCTTCGGGAGTCCTGGGTTCTGTTCCCGGCTCCGCCACTCCTCTCCTGTGGGAATGTGGGGCCAGCGCCTTAACTGGTGTAGATGCATAGCTTCATTGAAGCTGTGCTGAGTTACACCAAATGAAGATCTGGCCCTTGCACCCTCTAGGTTGCAGTTTCCTCACCCCAATGACCAGGGTATTACCACAGCGTGGGCCTAGCTGGGGACGGGAATTTTTCCGGGGCCTGAACTGACGACTCCTTGCTGCTTTTTGTCTCTCTCCTGCCCTTTCTTATTTCCATTTTTCTCCCTTTCTTCCCTCCCTCTCCCACTTCCTTTCTTCCCCGCGGCAGAGTCCTCAAACACTCGGTGGACGCCACATATGAGAACCAGGGCCCCAGCCCCGGCTATCGTATGGAGATGTCCATCTTCTACGTCGTCTACTTCGTGGTCTTCCCGTTTTTCTTCGTGAACATTTTCGTGGCCTTGATCATCATCACGTTCCAGGAGCAGGGGGATAAGATGATGGAGGAGTACAGCCTGGAGAAGAACGAGGTGCAGCCCGAGTCGAGGGACCACCCCACTCCGTCTCTGCCTCCCCAACAGCAGCCCCTACACCAGCTCCCCTCGGCCATGCATCTCGCCGTTAGCGCCCTGGCATGCCCCGGATCAGCTGCTGCAGGGCCTGGGGCATTCAGGCGGTTTCCTCAGTACTGACATGCTGCCTGGATTACACCACTGAGCCGCTCAGGAAAGCTCCCCCATTGCCTGCTGCAAGCTCGCTAATGAGCAAGCTCTGTTCCCAGCTCTCTGGGTGACCCTGGGCGAGTCTCTGTCCCGCTCTGTGCCTCAGTTTCCCAGCTCAGGTGGCCTTGTGGGCCAGGGGTCTGGCTTCTGCTTCTGGTGCTAGAGGCTGTCGGTTCAAATCTCCAGCGAACCGAGCGGGGAGAGAACTGCAGCAGCTGCACAGCTTAGACAGGGAGGTCACAGCGGGGTCCCTTCTGCCCGTAGCATCCAGGGCGTGGAGTGGTCGTGAGCTTTGGAAGAGGGCACCGGAGAAAAGCCAGTGGCTTGCAAGGAGTTTCCCTAAGGGGCCACAGGAACCAGGGGCTGCTGATCTCTTTCAGGTGGCCAGAAGAATGGGTAGGGGCCTTGAGTTGAGAGCTGGGAGGGTCCCCACCACGTCATGTCACCAGCTGGTGTAAATCTCCAGTCACTTCATGGGAGAAATGCTAATTTACTCCGGCCCTGGTACGATCCTCTCCACTGATCTCCCGCTTCACGCGGGCCACGGAGTGGTCTCTGCCCCTCCAGCATGAGAGCAGGGCAGCTGGCCATGCTGGCCTTGGCTTATGGGGTTAGGCCAGTTCAGTCTCTTGGCCTGGGCTACCCCTGTATCCCCCCCACATCCTGATGCTGGCAGCCATGAGCCCCTCCCTCCCGCCCCACCCCGCTCTAGCGGCCGTGTCTGTCTCTCCGCAGAGAGCCTGCATCGACTTTGCCATCAGTGCCAAGCCCCTCACCCGGCACATGCCTCAGAACAAGCAGAGCTTTCAGTACCGCATGTGGCAGTTCGTGGTGTCGCCGCCCTTCGAGTACACCATCATGGCCATGATCGCCCTCAACACCATTGTCTTAATGATGAAGGTGAGCGACCCCCTTGGGGGCTGGGGCCCCTTCTGCATAGCTGGCGTGTCCCTCATCCTGCCCGTCCCGTGGGGCTGGCCCGGGGACCTGGCCCGTCCCGTGGGGCTGGCCCGGGGACCTGGCCCGTCCCGTGGGGCTGATTTTTTGCTCTCTTGTCTCTTGCCTTTAGTTCGACAAGGCCTCGACTGCTTATGAGGAGGTGCTAAAGATGTTCAACCACGTCTTCACTTCGTTGTTCTCCCTGGAGTGTCTGCTGAAGATCATGGCCTTTGGAGTGCTGGTAAGTGTCTCCACAGCCAATTCCTCTCCGGCGCATGGGGTGTTACCATGGAAATAAAAGACAGAAACCTGGCTCCTTCAGCAGGAGGGGTTTCCCCGCCTGTTCTTCCAACCCTGGGCCCTGCCCTCCCCTCTTTACCAGATGGGGTTTGACACTCATCCCCCCCCGCGTCCCATGGGCGAGCATCAGATACCTCGCCACAAAGGGATCGGGAACCATGGCAACTGGCAACTAAGAGGTGACTGTTGAAGGCGTCTCCATGCACTTTGTAAGGTGACCCCAGCTCAGGGAAGTGGGGAGGTTGTTCTGAGTGGGTCAGGGAACTATAACGAGGATTAAGAGGGGCTCCGGGAGACTGTCCCACCAGTGAGGTCCATTAGCATCATCTCCCCAGGGGACATGAAGGAGTCCAGTCTCCATTCAGGGCTCACTGAAGAGCCCTAGGGGGTTGAGGCTCTCACCACTGGTGCAGGTGTTTGGGGCAAGGAACTGACTCCATCCCGCACAGCGGGATCTGGGCTTCCATTCGGGCAGGAGCCAAAGCGAGTGAGAGGGGTGCTCAGGGGGTTAAGAGGCTGAATTGGTGGAGCAGTGCAGGCTGGCCTGGCAGGGAGAGCAGGGGTGATAGATGGAGAAAGGAAGAAAGAGGAAATGACTCTCCATACAGAAGATGTGGCTGATTTCTGATCCTGCCCCACCCCTTTTATTTAACGGGGCTGTTTTCTCCTCATTCCTTATGCTTGCTGTGCCGGGTTCGATCCTCAGTGGGTGGCTTGCTCCACAGAGTTGTGGACAGCTCGGGGACTGGTGTTTCTGGCGGGGTGGGGAAGGGCTGTGATTTCTTCTCCTGTGCGGGGAATCCAGCTAAGGACATGTTGCTGTCCCTTGGCCGGGAAGATCCCAGCACCAATACCATATCCTGGTCCTGTGTGTTTTAGTCTTTCATTTTAAATGTCCATCTAACTGTCCATTCTGATTGGGCCTCGGGTGGGGGCCCCTTTCCAGAGTTTTGGAGGGGAGGGGGTATCCCCCTGGGGTTAGCTGGTTGATACTGGGGGGCCAGTGGGTTGTGATCCAGAGCCCCTTGAAATCAGTGGAGAGGTTCCCACTGATCTCAATGGTGTTTTGGTCTGGCCCTTACACCAATGACACAGCAGTGTAACCCCACAGTCTTTACACCATCGTCATTTCCCCGGGTAACTGAGATCAGCTTCAGGTCCTGGTCACACCAGCCACCCTAGGATCATTTCAAGGTGCCGAGAAATACCCGCACCGCTCCTTTAAATTAACCCTTTCGCCCCCCTCCCCTCTTGCCTGCCAGATCCATTGGAGCTCACCGAAAAGGTAACCTGGGCTTCGCTCTCCCGGCGTCAGGGCACTGGGGTCAGGGAGGAGACGGGTCGGGGGGTGAATCTCTGTTCTCGTTGCTGTTGCTTCCGTCGTGAATGTCGTTGAATGTTTGCTGCTGTGTTGCTGTTCCTTTTCGTCCTTTGTTTTTGTTTTTCTTTATAGAATTATTTCCGTGATGCCTGGAATATCTTTGATTTTGTCACAGTTCTGGGTAGCATCACAGACATCTTAGTGACAGAGTTTGGGGTAAGTTCAAAACACCGTCTCCTCTCTTATGGCCTTAGCGTAAGCCAGAGGGGGGCACTGCAGGGCTTTACCCCATTGTGTCTGGCCACAAAGAAGGACAGATACCAGGCGAGGGAGACAGCTTGGTGGAAACCACATTCAGTGTCATCCCAGGTAGCCGCTGTGGGGAGAAGAGAGCCATGCAGTTTCTATATTCTTGTTCTGGGGACAACCCCAAGTGTTGAGGGACCAAGACAAGGCAGACGCAGTCAAAACGAAACCCAGCTGGGCGTTCCTGCCCACCTGAAATTGATTCAGTGAGGGCCAGGTTCTGATCTCACATGCCATATCCCAAGTCACTCCACTGAGGGTGGGCATGCTGGCGTAAATCCGGAGTCACTCCACTGGGGATGGGCATGCTGGCGTAAATACGGAGTCACTCCACCAAGGGTGGGCATGCTGGCGTAAATACGGAGTCACTCCACTGGAAGTAGGTATGCTGGTGTAAATCCGGAATCACTCCACTGGGGGTCAGTATGCTAGCGTAAATCCAGAGTCTCTTTTCAGTGTTTGCTGGAGTGATGCCAGATTTGCACAAGTGGAGCTGAGAGCAGAGCCTGGAAGCTAGAGACAGAGAAAACTGAAAGCAGGCCTGGGACGTTCCCCAGGAGGCAGGGGAACAGCCCCAGATACAGACACGTTACTGACAGCCGGATGTGAACCGGGCCATCGCCCTCTGCAGGAAACCTGCCGCTCAGGCCCCCACCCCTTGATAGCCCAGGGGCAGAGTTCCTGTCCCACCTGGCGAGAACTCAGCCAGCCCAGACTTGGGGACCTTTCCCAGGGTGACTGGGGATCCTCCTGCTTGTGGGGTGAACGTAAGGGAGAAAATATCTTGGGCAAACTTGAGGGGAGTCTGCACGTCCGTGTGGTGTAGAGGGCGGGTGGCATCGAGGCACAGGAGACAGGTAGGGGCAGTGCCCTGGTAGAGAACTGCAGGCAGCAGCCCTGGGCAGGTTGAGGAGGTGAACGGAAGGATCTAGCAGGTCTCCTCCATCTCTTCCACCAACTAGCACCTGGAGAGCCTTTCCCCCACTGCTAGTTAATCCTCCAGGATGGGGTCAGTGTCATTATCCCTCATTTTACAGATGGGAAAACTGAGGCACAGAGCAGGGCAGTGAGTCACCGAGGTCGCAGAGAGAGCCCGTGGCACAGCTGGGAATAGTACCCAGAAGACCTCCCTCCCAGTCTCCTGCTGTAACCACTAGGACACGTTCCCTCCCACCCAGTGGCTAGGAACCCAGGTGTCCTGCTGTAAGCACTAGGCCACACCCCCAGCACTGGGAATAGAACTCGGGTGTCCCGACGCCGACCCCCGGCAAGGCCTATCCCTCCTGGGATCCCCTGGCGACAGACCCAGAGCCTGATCTCAGTGAAGCTGCTCTAAAGGGTCTTACTATCCTCCAAGAGCTGCCTTCCAACCACCTGCGTGTGCGAGACACACTACTCAGGGGGTGTGCAAAAGGAGTGTAAGTCACACCCCTTGGCATCTCACGCCTATCTGCCCACCCACATTCAGCCACCACATGGTCTGCCATGGTCTACTGAATGGAGTCTTGACTTCCTGGTACTTGCGGGGTTCGGGTTCTCCTGGTCTGGGGCTAGGAGGGGGCTGGTATTGCCCAGGGGATCTAATGGGATCCCAGAGGCAGGCAGAACAAGGGGCAGGAGCTGGCAGCAAGGGGTGGGGTTTGCTGGTGGGGGGGATCTTGGCCCATCCAGCCCAGCACACAAGTCTCTTTCGAAGGCCCCTCCTCGCCCTGCCAGGCCGCCGGTGCTGCCCATGGCAGGGGCTGGCCCCTTGCATGACTTTGCCTCTCTACTTGCTCTTGACCTCGATGGCCTGTCCCATGCAAACGGGCTCGAAGTGGCAGGAGAGCTTGGTGGCAGTGCAAACTCTGGGGGAGATGGGGAACGTGGCGCATGGGCCCTTCCTTCAAAAATAACCAAGAACCTGCTGGCTCTGGAGACCCACCGGCCCCGTGGACGGTGCGGGTAGGGCTGAGAGCCCAGGGAAGGCAGCAGAGCCTAGTACCTGGAGCACAGGGCTGGGGATTAGGACTCCTGGGTTCTCGTCCCAGCTCTGCCACTGACTCGCTGTCTGATCGTGGGGGCATCTCTTCCCCTCTCTGTGCCTCAGTTTCCTGACCCACCTCCCGGGGTCGGGGGAGGGAGGAGCCGTGAGGATGAAGACATCAGCCTGAGGTCGCAAAGCCATGGAGGCTGGATGCTTGGGCCTGCACGGGAGGGCCTGGTCCCAAGCGCCGGGGAGAACCCACGCCCGTCTCTCCCTTGCATCAGAGCGGCCCCTCAGCAGGCAGGAGAGGGGGGCTGGGGGCTGCCGCTGCCCCGAGCGGGTGGGTCGAGAGTCTCCTGCCTCACACTGTGTGCTCTCTATAATGACTGTCTCTCGTCTTATCTTCTTTCCATGCTGTCCCTTTATACTGTGCTATTTTGGGGCGACACCCTCTGAAAATATCATCCAATCAAAATGCACTATGAAAAATCCATGTGTCCATCTATGAATCGGTCTGTGTATCCATGCCAACTAATATTTCTGAACTTCCCCCGCCTCCCACCCCCACCCCAAAACACCCCGTCCTCAATCTGTCGCTCCATCTCCGTATGTTATGCTGGTTGCCAATCAACCTGTGACACTAAACAACCCCCTCAAATCTCTCCCGCTGCCCCCAACTCCTCTCCTCCTCTTCATCTCAACATCTACATCTAGAATCCGGTTGGTTTAATGTCTTTCTGAAGCCTAAATGCATTATCTAAGAGCACTCTCTCATCTGTGCATTGCATGAGTTACTGCGCTGGGAACTGCCTGCAGCTAGCTGGCCAGCCCGCTTTCTCTTCTCCCTTCCTTCCTTCCTCTCTCTTTCTCTCTCCCTTCTTCTTTCCTCCAGATGTACGTGTCTTTGAAACCAAGCAGCAAAAAAGAAAAAGTATCTGTGCTTGTGTCTTTCTGTTCCAAGGGCCTAGTGGAGGTGGAGTGAGATGGTGTGTTACGAATGCGGGGTGGTGGTGGGGACGAGAGATCCCCCATTTCCAGGGGTGGGTCTCCTGAGAAAGGCTTGGCTGGATTCTCAGGTGGACGGAGAGATCCGTAGGTAGAGGGGGGGGGTGGACCAAGGGATAGAGTCCAGGTGGATCTCCAGATAGAGGGATCCTGGGGAGATCCCAGGGGGTGCCCAGAGTGGGGACAGGAGGTTTCCAGGTTATGTAGCAGGCTTCTAAGGTCTCCCTCTGTCTGCACAAGGTATGGGCTCAGATCTACAGCTAGCAGAGGACTCCCGGGGACCCGGCGCTGGCCCGCTGAGGGTTGGGGGCTGGAGGGAAGAAGGCTGCCTCAGTAGGGAGCAGCTGATACCTGCAGACCTACTCCCCCTATCGCTGTTGGTTGAGAGGCAGTGCAGGATGGGCAGGGGAGGGGTGGAAACCAGGAAGCAGCCAAGGGCATATGCCTGTCTGGGCTCCACGTGCCTCCTATGCCCACGTCCATCACACGTGGACACTTCCCCCCGGCATGACGCCCCCCCCACACACACACATTTATTCCCACCCACCCCCACTCAGGCAACGCTGCCTGTCCACGCCCCTCACACACAGATCCGTGTGCGCACACCCTCGTTAGGCATTTCCCTCCCCTGCCTCCAAACCCCACCCTCACGCTGGCACATGCTCCCACTCCCTGTGCCCTGCTGCTCCTGTCCCTCCCGCTCTCCCCTCCCCAGAAGGCTGAGTTTGTCTCTGAGTTTAAAATACCCTCAGGGGTTCCCTGCCAACGGCCCGGCAAGACTCACGTCCCCACAACACCCCTCTGCCACCTTGGCAGGCTGCCCTCTAGGGGCAAGAAGGGAGTGCCTAGCCCTCCCTATGGCCCCTCTCTGCCAGGGCTACCGCAAGGGGCTGCCAACGCTGCCATGGGTGACCCGGATCCCGCCCCCTATCCCAGCAGGGCCTGGACTGAGCCCTACCAGCGGGGAGCATCTGGGGCAAGCTTCAAACCAGGTCAACATCTCTGCCTTCGCCCTCTGGGATTAACCAAGGGGGGCGAGGGCTGAAGGGGAAGGGCCCTGTAGCTTCACTCGGACAGAGAGAGTAGGAGAGGGAAAGGCATAGAGAGGAGCTGAGAATATTGGAAGAGCTGCCTGGGCAGGACGGTGGAAGACCCCCTCCCTTCTCCATCCCCCCACCCCCCGTTTCTCTCTCTCTCTGCGGGGGTGGGGAGGCTTTTTCTTCCATGCTCCCGCGTGAGCCTCGCTGGTCGATTTCTCAGTCGGTTTGGGAGGCTGATAAATCGGTGCTGCCACTGCATGCACCCCCCCTCCGGTGCCCGTATGTTACACTCCCTCCTTGGAGGGATGGTCGCAGCTTCCCTGGGGAAGGGAGCAGGCCGCCCGCCCCATGTCCGTGCAGGGGGGCACTGGAGAGAACCATGGGTTAGTGCATTAGCCTGTAATGTCTATTGTGTAGTTACACAACAGCTCTATGGTATCTGTTGTGTGTACAGCCAAGCCCTTGGACCTGGTGTTAATTACACAGGAGTTCCCTGCTGTGCGTTGTGAACTACACAAGGGTCTCTGGGCTATGTTGTGTATGAGTCTCGTGACCTGTTCTGTGCAATCGTAACAGTCACATGGGATGTGTTGGGTACAGAACCCTGGTGGTGCATGTTGTGTGGCAGCACAAGTCTTGTGGCTCGCATTGTGCAATTGCACAAGCTTTTTCTGGCACGTTTGGCTGTTGCACAAGGATCGCACGGCCCGGGTCCTAAGATTACACAAGAATCCTGTGGCATGTCTTGTGCAGCTGTACACAAGTCCCGTGGTGCATGTTGTGTGGCCACAAACGTCTTATGATGTCTGCTGTGCAATTGCACACGTCCCGTGGTGAGTGTGGTGCAGCTACACAGCTGCTCCCTGGAACAAAGGGGTTTCTTCTTGCCCGGCACGGCTTCCCACAGACAGCAGGAGGATGCTGTCCAGCCGTGGGGAAAATTCCCCATTAGGCAGCACCAATGCAAGGTCCCTGTACACCCGTGTGTCTGAGGAGCTTCACCGTCCACTGAAGCCCGGGAGTCACTGCTCCGTTTGTCCCTCCCGCCCTCCGGATGTGGAGCGAAGGGATCAGACTGATCCAGGTGGGGGGAGGAGCCAAGTCCTTTAATTGCCGGGGTGGGATTAGAACCTGGATCCTGGGCGAGTGTTGCGCTTGGGGAGCTGGGATCCCAGCCCCTGACTTGTGCATCGATTGGCAGAGGGAAGGGGAGTCCTTGGGCCTGAGGTCAGAACTTCACAGCTGACTCTTGGTCTGCAATGGATCAGCCCAACCAGATCCGAGCCAGGACAGAGTCTACCTCTCTTGGGCGAGTTTTGTCTCTTCTGAAAGGTGGGGGGACCTCAGGGTGCAAAGGTGGGTGGCCTGGGGTTAACCTAGGAGCTGCTTTGCACAGCCTGTGCCACTGATTAACTGGAACTCCAGGCCAGCGAGCCAGGCAGAATCGCCCAATTTCAGCACCCAGTGTCCTGCGGGAACTCCAGAGCCTGCCGCAGGCCCGGGGGAGAGGGGTCCAAATGCATCTTTGTGAAACCTACAGTCCGAGTGGAGCCTCTTAGCCCTCCCCTCCCCATCCCTTGGGGCAAAACCCCCTTGAATGTCGTCCATCCCCGCAGGCTGAGCCCCCCTCCCCCGAGCCAGCCTCCGGAAGTCGTTCCAGGGAGCGTCCCAGCGTGGGTGTTGGGTGCACAGACACCGATGCGTTTGAGGTCCCAATCATCACATGCGATCTGCAGCGTCTTGCAAGTCCCCAGACGCCATCCCTTCCCCTGGCACTTGTCCTGCTTCAGTTCTCTGGTTGTGTGTGCATAGTACACGTGTGATGTGACCCCCCAGTGCTCTACCTGCTTGTGTCAGAAAATATCAGTGCATTTGGTTGTGGGGATAGTTAAAAAAAATAGAACCCTGGTGGTAACCAGTAACCATTGAGATCCCAATTGGATGAGCCCAGCTTGTTAGTTTCCTTTATGTTCGTTTCCCCTTTTTCCGGGATGGCTGATGGGTAGAGATTGCTGGGTGGCCTTCATGCTGTGATGTGTTAATCGTGTTATCATTCATTGTCCGGGTGGATTATCATTATTTGTATCATTATTACTTATCATTTATTTTTATTGAATTATTAACAGCACTATTAATTCATTAGTCTTCATTTTATTCTTAATAGTATCTGATGCATGATAGTCATATTTATTTTATTTATCATGTATGATAATTATCATTATTTGGTATTGTTTATATTAATAATATTGTTCTATTACTATTTATTAATATGCATTGAAATATCATTTATTTTTTATTAATAGTATTATTGGTTATATCATTGGTTTAATAATACTATGCCTTATCATTTATCTTATAAAACTTATTAATATTATGTATTATAATCATTTATTTATTAATATTATGCATTGCTGCTATTTATCATTAGTTATTAAGTAATGGTATTGTGAATAATAATTATTATTAGTTCTTATAAACAGTTGCTAATAAGGATCCCAATTGATGGTGGTGGTATTCTTTTATTAATGCCTGATTGAGTTCTCCGTGTGTTTCGATTTAGTTGTGAGTTGGTGGGTTGATCGTGTGCGTTGAGTTAATGTTCCCCTGCGGGGCTGCGTGGATTCAGGCACACGTTCAGGGCAGAGTCCCCTGGAGCGGGATCTCCCGTCCTGCGCCCGCGAGTAGCGCTCACCTCTCCTCCCTTTCATCCCCTCAGAACAACTTCATCAACCTGAGCTTCCTGCGCCTCTTCCGGGCTGCCCGCCTCATCAAGCTCCTGCGCCAGGGCTACACCATCCGCATCCTGCTGTGGACCTTCGTCCAGTCCTTTAAGGTGACCGGGGACGGGGAACTGGGCCAGGGGGCCGGGATTCCAGCGACTGACTGTGAGTGACTGACCCGTGGAGACAGCCCAAGGTTTAGTGTGTGCAGGCTGGACCCTTGGCTCTGAGATGTATTGATTCTATCTCTGTCTGTTTGTCCCCACATAGACCCACCCGTCCACTTGTACTCTGTCTATCCAGCCATCCCATACACACCCTTCCATCTGTCCGGCCCCATACATATCTGTCTGTCTATATCTATCCCCATACACTCCCACTAGCTATGTATCTATCTATCTGTCTATCCCCGTACACCCCCACTGTCTGTCTGTCTGTCTGTCCGTCCCTATACACCAGCCCTCCCCCCTCCCCGCCGTGTCTCACAGGATGACATCCCAGAGCTATTCCCACATCAGTCGCTGACTCCCCTGGTCTAGAGCAGGTGGCTGGTGACTCCGTGGCAGCCTCGCCCTGGTTTGGGTCGGTGTTGCCGCGGCGGCCGGTCTCTTCCCCGTCTGTGCCTTCGTGGTGCCGGAAGAGATCCGGGCGAGGAGAAAGCTCCCCGCCTGCTCTCCCTGCGAGCCAGCCAACGGCGCACATGCGGGGCCTGAGCCGCATTTTGCTGCGCTGAACGGAGAAGCTGCCGCTGGCTCAGTCCAGGGGGAAGCTCTTCACCGGGCAGAGCGCAAGATGGAAAGCCCCCCACAAGTGACGAGCCCGTCTTTGATTCTCTCCCTAGGCCCTTCCCTATGTGTGTCTGCTGATTGCCATGCTCTTCTTCATCTACGCCATCATCGGCATGCAGGTGAGGGGCAGGCCGAGGGCGGGACACTGTCACGGGCCAGTCTATGGGCGGAGGCCGGGCGTGGGAATCCGAGCACTAGTGCTTTGGGTTGGGAGTGACTCCTCCTCACACACGGTGGGGATCAGGCTGGGCTGGGCTCCAAGCTGGGCGCGTCGTGCTGTGCCTGGGGGCTGGGGCAGGCTGTCTGCAGGGGAGAGACGAGGCTCCATCCCCACGGCTGTCTGGGGGCCCTCTGCCTTTGCAGGTGTTCGGTAACATTGGCATCGAAGACGAGGAGGAGGACTCGGCGATCACCGAGCACAACAACTTCCGCACCTTCTTCCAGGCCCTCATGCTGCTCTTTAGGTGAGACCCTGTCCCTGGGGGAGGCTGGACTGAGCAGAGAGCTGGGCCCCATCCCCCCGCACAACTGCAAGGAAACTGACCTCCTTGGATTCCTTGCTCTAATGAAGTGTCCAGCTGCTAATCAGCCCCCAAGTCCCACCCCGGAGCTGGCTGCA
>ML677403.1:2297247-2312351 GCA_007922305.1 Dermatemys mawii
ACTGCACCCCAGAGGTGGCTGCATCTCAGCGCCAGGCGAGGGATCTGGGTCTAACACCCTCTCTCTAAGCGCTCTGGGCTGAATGATGCTATAGAGGTGCCAAGCGTCATTCCTGGCACCCAGGTGCCTGAGGGGACCAGGCCAGAGCTGCCTGGGTTGCTCCCCCGGCCCTGCCCTGCCTTCCCGACGCGCTTCCCCCTCCCTCTCTGTGCGGCTGCAGGAGCGCCACCGGCGAGGCCTGGCACGAGATCATGCTGTCGTGTCTGAGCGGGAAGCCCTGCGACGAGAACTCGGGCATCAAGGAGCACGAGTGTGGCAACGAGTTCGCCTATTTCTATTTTGTCTCCTTCATTTTCCTCTGCTCCTTCCTGGTGAGTCTGCGGGGAGCTGGGCAGGGAGCAGCAGGGATGCATGTGCTGACGTGTGTGGGGCCCGGGCGCGGGGAGGCACACGTGCCGTGTACGTGCAGCATGTGTGAGCTGGGTGTGCGTCGACAGGTGTATATGTGTGTGCGTGCTGCATGTATTCACTGACCTGTGCACATTGGTGTGAGGGCGTGCTGGGGTGAGTTGTGTTGAGGTGTGTATATGTGCGTACATAATGACGCAGGCACGAGTTGTGTGATGACTTGTACATGTGAGTTTCCTGTGTGTGAGTACACTTGTGCACATTAGCGTGTGTGTGTGCTATGTGAGTACACATGTGTGCACATTGGCATGTGTGTGTGCTGTGTGAGTACACGTGTGTGCATATTAGCCTGTTATGGTTTGTGAGTTGCATGTATTCAGTGCATGTATATGGTACGTGTTGGGGAATTGTGTGTGTGTGTTGTATGTTTATGCCATTGTGTGTGTCACTGCATGTGTACATGGATGTACTTGTTGGCATGTCCTTGTGTGGAATGACAGGTGTGTGCATAGTAACATGCGTGTGCTGCATAAGTAAAGGAAAGATCGGGAGCGGGAACCGAACACGTGAGCGAGCGACACATGTTGGCGTTGGCGCGTTCAGAGCCCAGCCCGGGGCAAGGGCTGCAGGATCTGACCCCTGGGGCTTGTCTGCCCGGGACGACTTGTCCAACACGCCTCTGTCTCCATACCCCAACCCATCCTGTTCCAGATGCTGAACCTGTTTGTAGCCGTCATCATGGACAACTTTGAGTACCTGACCCGCGACTCCTCCATCCTGGGGCCCCACCACCTGGACGAGTACGTGCGTGTGTGGGCAGAGTACGACCCCGCCGCTTGGTAAGCACCTCATCCTCCTCCCGCCTCCGCCCAGCAGCCGGGGCTCCCCTTCCGCCCTCGAGGGCTTAGATCAGACCATGTCTGCAGGGGAGCTGAGATGAGCCTCCTTGATCAGCAGAGAACTGACTTTTTGAGGGCTGAGGAAAGCGGAAGGGAACAGAAAGAACCAGGCAAGGAGGAGTTGGGGTCTGGCTGTCAGAGCTAGGCTGGGACTGGCTGTCAGGACTCCTGGGTTCTATGCCCAGTTCTATAAGGGCAGTGCCCTCGCTCTAGTCCACTGTTCCAGGGAGGAGCAGTTACTTGGCTTGGTGGGCCATGGCTCTGATTCAGGGCCATAGGGATACTGGGCAGGATGGCCTGCTCTGGACAATCCAGATTCCTGGGTTCTTGTAGGATTTGAAGTTTCCAGGCCCATCTGGGCTGGGGAAAGGGGGTGCAAGGCAACCTGGGGTCCAGGCACCATGGGAGGGAGCCATCAGCCAGCGTCTCCTGAGCCGAGACCCCTTTGCAGTGGGGTTGGGGGAAGGGGCTGGATCCTAGTCAATCCCCTGGTCCACTGCTTTGGGTTCGTTCTTGGACAAAAATGGACCAAACCTCCCAGGAGCAGCCCTTGTTAGTCACAGGAACAGTAAGTTATCGGCCTGGCTGCCTCCTTCCTTCCCCTGCCAGATCATTATGTCCTCTGGCCTGCAGGCAGGGGGCTGCCAGGAGGGGCGGCACCTGGAGGCCTCTCTCCTCACTGAATGCCAACTGCCTGGGGCACGTACCGCTCCCGTGGGCTGGTGGGGCTCCCGCAGCTCAGTTGGCAGGGAGATTAAAGCAACCACCTCTCCATTGGTCTGTCCCAGATCAGACTGGGGCAGACAGGACCAGTTCCACTGAGCACTGCTCCAGCCGTACGCTAGCGAGAGGGGACCCAAACCCCGTCCACCCCCTGGTCTGGGTCCGGGTCCCACTCGGGGCCCTGCACACGCAGGCTCTTGGATCTTGTCGCTGTTTAATGTTTCCTTTTTCAATTTTAGGTTTTTGCAGCTGGATTCCCTCCAACCCTCCCCCACTTCCCATGCAAATCGAAGGGCCCTGGGGTGTCCCTCTGCCATGTCCTGGGGGGTCCCGGGGTGCCCCAGGCTGTCCCATTCTTCCTGCACGTGGTGAAGTGGGTAGCCGCTTGCAGACGAGAGGGCTGGATGGAAAACACAGGGCTGGTTTCCTCCCATGCCCTGTTGAGTCCCCATGTGTTCTGAGAGACCCCGCGCTGGCAGGGCTAGGTGACAAAATCAGCACCACCAGGGAGAGGCCGCTAGCTAGACAGCGGGCGCTAGGGGATGTCCCCCCCCCCCCCCCAGCTCTGCCCCCGGGGGACCCTCTGGCGCCGGGAGCTGGGGCTGGGCCGGGGCTGCACCAGTGGGTCAGTAGAGCGGGGCCGGCCTGCCCCTGAGGAGGATCCCGGTGCGCTGGGTTTGGGTCTGTGGCGGGGGGCTGCCGCCCCAGGCGTTGTTCTGTCCCACATCATCCCTGTGCCCTGTTCTGTTTCTAGTAAACGCCCCTTGTTTCCAGATTTATCGCGTCTGTCTGCGCTGC
This sequence comes from Dermatemys mawii, assembly GCA_007922305.1. Taxonomy (NCBI): domain Eukaryota; kingdom Metazoa; phylum Chordata; order Testudines; family Dermatemydidae; genus Dermatemys; species Dermatemys mawii. The sequence goes on from ML677403.1 coordinate 2,300,076, forward strand.
CAACTCAACCTGGCATCTCTGCCAAGCCCAGCAGGAGGCGCTTCCAGCCAGCCCCCAAGCCTGATCTCATGCCACTGCGGGGTAGACCCAGCCCTGCCCCCGCCTTGGCACGAGAGTCCTTTGCATCTGAGTGACACCCCTTCCCCAGGAAAAAGAAAGCAAGATGTCGGCTCCTGATCCCAAACCCACTGGAGTCCATGGCAGCCTTTGCCTTGACTTCACTGGGTTTACCTCAGGCCCCTGTGAGTCTGAAAGCTGAGCTGGAAGGCTGGAGCCCTCATTCTGTCCCTCGCTCAGGGTGGGATCTAGGGTCTAGTGCGGTAGAGCAGAAGGAGCTGGGAGCCAGGACTCTTGGGTTCTCTCACCAATTCTGCTGATGGTTCCCTGTGTGACCTTGAATACATCACTCTTCCCCACCCTGCAGCTCTATGCCTCAGTTTCCCCAATAACAGACCCACCTCCAGGGCATCTTAGCCAGCTGTGGTCTCCCAGCTGCTCAGTAGTAGCAATTTTAAGACCAGGCCTCTCCTCTGCAAAGGCCGAGCACTCTCAGCTCCCTCTGGTGCCCCCAGGAATACCCCCAGCCCCCAAGGTAAATCCAGGCAGAGTGGCAATAGCTGGTCTGGGTGCCCGTTCCTGGCAGCCTTGCTGTGATCTATGTGTACATGACAGTTTGTGTGTTTCTCTCGCCCTGTAGCATCTGCACTAACCCCCTGTATTCTTCTTGCAGTGGCCGAATTCATTATAAGGATATGTACAGTTTATTACGTGTTATATCTCCCCCACTGGGCTTAGGCAAGAAATGCCCTCATAGGGTTGCTTGCAAGGTTTGACTTACACTAAAACCTGCTAGCATCAACGGAATGAATGTTGCTTATGGTTTCTTTAATATATATATTTCATATATATATATATATATACACACACACATATCTCGGTCCCCTGCACTTTCCAAGAAGGAACCCAGTCACGTCTTTAGCAAACAGAATGCGTACAAGGATGCAATCCGCCCAGTACCGCATGGAGCATCTCCGTGATTTTGACCCCTTCTGCTTGCTGTCAGCTCAAGCTAGGCACGGAGGATTTGTCCCATTGTATCTCCACACACACCCCTCCACCACCCTTCGCACATTGAGTTTTTTTCATCTGGGGAGGACGGAAACTGCATTGACACCTCTGCCATTTATCCCTTCCCTTCCCGTCCCCCCGTCCACCACCTTCCCGCTCCCCTTCTCCAGCACTGGCAAAGAGGCGCGCTGACCGCGCTCTAAGCTAAATCTCTCTCTCTCTTTCCTATTCTTCGCTACAAAGGCAGCCCCGATCCTGCAGTCCTCCCTCCCACAACACCAGGAGGAATTTTGCCTAAAGAACTCCAGGAACCCAGCAAATCACTTAAGCTTGTGCCTACACTAATTTCTCTTAAGCCAGGGCAGAACGCAGTGCCGCCTGAAGGCAATGGACAAACCGTCATTGATTTCATGGGGCAGTGGATCGATGGAAGCTTAAGTGCTTTGCTGAATCAACTGTTCCCTTTCCCCCAAAGCTGGCTAGTTACACATAAGCAGCCAAGTAATCTTTGCATTTTTTTCTTCCATTTTTTCCGTCCTTTCTTTTTAAATTGATTTAAAATATTTTTGTTCTTCTTTGCATCTCTCTCTTGTCTATTTTTTCGTGCCTTTTTTTTTTTTTCCTTTCCGCTACCAGGGGCCGGATGACTTTCACGGATATGTATGAGATGCTGAGGCATATGTCTCCACCCCTTGGGTTAGGGAAGAAATGCCCACCCCGGGTTGCTTATAAGGTAGAATAAATTAAAAAGACAAAACCATGCAAATCAAATTCACTTAATTGTTTTTTTAATTTTTTTAACCAAAACATTTTTTAAAAAATCAGCCTCTACAAGACCTTTTTATATATTTCTTTGTGTTTTTTTTTCCTTGATCAAATCTCTTAAATAGTACGGTGTGTCCATTTGAGTCCGTTAGCATTTCATGTTTCAGAGACTCCATTATGGCAAGTCAGCTGGGGTGGGTAAGAACTGAAGTCCAAGGTGCATGTTAATTCTCTCCAAGTCCCTTTTTAAGGATTCCTCCTTCCCTTCCATTTTTTTATTCGGCGAAAGAGACATTGCTTTAAAACATTGAATTCCCCCGCCCCAGGCCTGGCGAACCCTACTCTGTAGGATGATCCGTACAGCTCTGACCAACCTCATGTCTTCGTCATTAAAGATTTCCTCAATAGTGGGAGATGGGGATGGAAATTGAAAGGTTCCAGTTCAAAACTGGACAGTTGGACACGGTCGGGGTTATAAATTCCTTGTGGGCCTGATCTAAAACCCACTGAAGTCAGTGGGAGACTTTCCACTGACTTCATTGTGCTTTCTGTCGGGCCCAAGATGAGAATCGAATAGGTTGGCCAGGGAAGGAAAGGCTGTTCAGGTGATACAGTGGCACCATGGCTCAGAATATCATTCACGGGATGATCACTGAGGACAGATTGCAAGTCCTGGGGTGGGAGGGACCAGTAAAGGCCTTGAATTTTAAAGGGTCGCTCTCATTAGCATCAGAGGAGCTCATAGACATCACAGTCAAGATCAGGGACCATTGTGCTTAGTGCTGGATAAACATACAGGCCAGACTTTTCAGAAGAGCTCAGCACCAATTTAAAGTCTGTTTACACAGAGACGTCTCCTGGCATAACCACACTGGTCCAATGACCCATGTGGAACATCGAAATCCGACACGAGAGCACCTTTCTGTGGGTTATTTTGGACAAGCAACAGAATCCAGAGCAAGGCGCACTGATTAAGAGTCGGGAGTTGCACTGGTGTGCCGCTTGCGGGGTAGGTATACCAGTGTAGTTACACTGGTAAGTTGCCCCAGGTAGACGAGCACTCAGGCTCTGGAATAAGTAGCCAGATTTTCAAACAATTCTGATGCCTCCGCAGGAGTGAGCTGCTGAGTTCTGGCCAATCTGGGTCCAATTGTAAGTACTGAGCCCTGGAAAATCTGGCCAGTGCTTCAGTTTCACTCAGTCTACCGTCCCTAGGCACAGTTTCTCTGGGATCCAGTGGAAGAGGTTTGCTTGGATGCGAAGATCCCACTGCAACGTTGCCAACATTGCAGCTGGGGGTTAGCAATTGAGTCTTGGAGGCAGCTGTGCTTAGTGAGTCAGACAGCATGCTGAGGTGCAGCAGAACTTGGTTCAGTTCCTTGCAGTGTCTTAGGTTTACTGGGTGAACAAAATCTAGTCATGGCTCTGTGCCTCAGTTTCCCCACCTTTCAAGTATGAGACGCTAAACAACCTCAGTGGTAGAAAGGAAATGAGATGTTTAGTTCCTTTAATTGTGGTTTGTAACCTAGACGGCCGATTTGTTTGCAAAATATCAGATCTGTTGGGCTTGTTTTGCCTGACAATGTCTCTTTAAACCAGTGACACAGTAGTTCTGACCACCATGCATTGTGGGAGATCCAGCACTCTCCCGCAGTCCAATGGTGGAACTGAGGAGAGGGTGCCCCTCATCTTAGCTGCTAAGTTAACTCGAGTTACAACTCAAGTGTTGCCCCATCCACATGCACAAACCCTCCATTCAAATGCAGTGGCACTTTTTATTCAAGCCAGCTGGTGCATTGATGGCTATAGGTTAAAACTCAAATGAGCACAACTTGTCAGCTGCTAACATGACCGTCCTGTAATGTGGATGCAGGCTAGCACTGATCCATTGCTTCTCAGAATTCCCCCGCATTGACCAGAAAGGACAGACCAGTTCTCCCTTCATTCGCTGGAAAAGAATACTTAAAGGGGCTCAGCTTATTGCTATCCAAGGAACCATGGCATGCACCCCCGAAGTCCTAATGACACCCACAGATGTGTGGGTGCTGGAACTGGAGTGTTCTGGTCACGCTCAGTCAAGTTGGGTTGACTCGAGGAGTCACTTGAGTGTGGGTAACTCGAGCTAACAGCAGTGAAGACTTGCCCAAGGCCTAAAGGTGTGATTTGAAACATGGAGCTAAAGAGTAACAAGATCCTATTGCTGGAAGTTGAAGCTGGACAGTGTAGATTTAGGCACAAATTGTGAACAGAGTGATTAAGCGTTGGCATGACTTCCCAAGGGTTGGGTTGGATTCTCCAGCACTGGTCGTGTTTAAATCGAGATTGGATGTTTTCCTAAAATATCTGCTTGAGTTCAAACCGGAATGACTTCAGGGAAGTCCCGTGGGCTGAGTCCTACAGGAGGGTCAAACTGGGCCCCTCTGACGGCAGGATCTAGGATTGAAATTCTATGAAAAACCAATGGGAAATCTGTGTGGACGTGAAACCAGGCTGGTTTTGGTTTAGTTCAAGTCAGTGACCTGCAACGCTGGTCTCAGGACTTGTCTGCAGGGGGAAGTTCTTGTGGAATTTGACAGTGTGGCCTAGCAAGTACAGCCACTGGATTGGGACTCGGCGACTAACCTGCTGGGTGATTGTGGGCCGGTCACTGCCCCTCTTTGTGCCTCAGGGATAATGAGAGCAGGCTCCTTCGTTCCATGCTGGATAGGAGCTAGGTGGTGTTGTTCTAGCTGATCGGGACAATAGTAATTCTGCCACAGCCGGGCTGGTCGATCTCCCCACAGAGACAAGCTCCAAGGCCCCGATTTTGCAATTGGATGCACGCGGGTAGACACTGGAGCAGAGAAATCGAGGGGCTCCCACGTAGTGCAGGGCTCTGCCCGCGTGATCAGTTTGGTGGGAGCTAAATTCATCCCTGGGATTAAGCAGGTGAAACTGCAGCAGTTTCAGTTGCAGATGAGTCTGCTCAGGCCAGGGCTGAACATGGTGCCAGTGTCTGAGATCTCCAGGCCGAGGGCATGAGCGAGGTCTCCTCAGAATGGCTCACCCAGCTGGTGGCTTCGCTCTAGTGAGTCGTCTCCTTTGAAAGCCCCAGTCCTCTGCCCTGGTCCCCACCTGTAACCAGCCCTATGGGGGACTCCCTTGTGCTGCTTTCAAAAACTGCCTCCACCAGAGACGATGTTAACAGCTACTAACCTCTCTCTCTCACCCCCTTTTCCTCCGCGGCCCCGGCCCCCTTTCTCTGTCAATGCAGTTCTAACCTGTCTAGCAGCTTCTCCTCTTCCCAGCACATTCAGCCTTTCCCATCTCTGGTTCTCACCTCGCCTCCATCCTCTCTCTGGGCCCCCACTCCTGCCTTCCCCCGCTTTGGGAGCTAGGGGCAATTGTGGAGGGTCCCCATTTATGACTGAGGATCCATAACCCGCTGCTTCCCTCTCTCTCTTTTCCTCTGCTGTCGCAGGCCCCCTCATTGCTCCTTCAACCACCCAGTGACTCAGAGATCCCCGGGTCTGTCCCCCAAGCATGCTGTCCCTGTGCGTCTGTCTGTCCTTGCCCAATAGGGTTCAGCCCACAGGCAAAGTGCATTGTCCCTACGCTGGCTGCTGCTGTCTGGGAGAGACACAAGGGCAGGACGGCTGGTCCCGGGGTGCGTTCTCAGAAGCAGAGAATTTGCGCCCACCCCTCGCCCAGGCTTCTAGCCAGAGCCAGACTAGAACCTGTGTCCTGTCAGCACCCGGACCAGAGGCCTGTCCTAGCTGAGCTAAAGGAACAGCCACCTACTGCCGGATCACGCACGGTGACCAGCCGGGCAGCCGGGGCTTCTAAGGAGCAAGTGGTTTTGCATCCACTTTAGGCTGGGTCGATGAGCTATCCTGGCAAACCTGCCTATTGGAGACACAGTGGCTGCCAAGACAGCTCAGACCAGTTCCCCAGACGAGACCAGCTATACTGGCAAAAGACTTCCCTGCCGGTGTAACCATGGCTAGACGAGGCTTTGCCAGGATAGAAATAGCATTAAAAAAATCACGTCCCTGAATGTCGTTATTGGATCGGCAACATTATCTATTGTAGGCCGGAGCCTGCTCCTCGCACCGATCCCTGTTTAACTACCTCGGGGCGTGGTTTTGTTATGAGAAGCCAGCGCGATTCCTAATAGGGACACGGCTACATGGATCTGAAGGTGCCCTGTAGCTATTCCCATAGGGGAAGGGGAATAAGCCATACTGACACATGGTGTCTTTCTGTTGGTAGAATTGCATCATACTGGTGTAGCGATAGCAGGAAAAGTCCCGCCCCTACATGATGTGGTATTACTAGGACAAACGCTGTGTAAACCAGGCCTAAATGGGAATCAGGCCTGTAGTGCCTTAGATCCCACGGTGACGGGCACTACAGAGAAGCTGAAAAGAGCCCAGTGGGGTATGGGGAAAGGAAAGGAGGGGTAGGTCTAAGTTCAGTGGGGCAAACAGGATCGCTTTAGGAAGCTGGCAGAGCGATGCCAACAAAAGCCGTAACATCGACCTGGCCTCGTCTTTGCCTCCTATTTTCTGAGCCTTTCAAATTATCGCAGGTCACATTTTCCTTCAGCACCACAAGGGCTGGGAACTTCCTTTTTTCTTTCTCATGAAAGCTGAGGTTGTCCCATGACTCCAGGAGCTGGGTCTTGAAGAGAGATGGCAGCTCAGGGCAGGCAAGGGTTCTGCTCTGAGCCTTCACACTGGAAATCGACTGACGTGTTGTCCTGGTGCAACCACATTGGTTAGGGGAGTGGGTTTTAACGACTACAGCTGTAACAGTAGAACTCCTAGTGTGTGTGCACACAGCTATACTGAGATAAAAGCATCTTAAACCAGTATGACTTACTGCCTTTCCCTTATGTGAATAGCTTTACTGCTATATGCAGCTTTTTATAGTGCGTCCACAGAGGATTGTATTGCATTAACTGGGCCCATCAGTAAAGGAGAAGGCTGATGTATATGGTGCTAGTGGTGCTATGAGACTGAGGACTCCTTGTCTTTCTTCCTGCATCTGGGAGGAGAGTGAGTCTAGTGGTTAGAGCAGGGAACTGGAACTCTTAGGTTCTGTTCTTGGCTTGGGGAGGGAATGTAGTTAGAGGATTGGATTGCGTGTGAGGATTCCCAGGTTCTATTCCCAGCTCTGCCGTTTGCTCCCTGGGTAAGTCACTTCCCTCACTGTGCCTCAGTTTCCCCATTTTACACAGCTCCTCAGACAGCAGATGCAATAGGTTTGCACCATGTTGTTTTTACTCCTCAGTAACCTCCTAAGCCTGCCCATCAGTCCTTGCTCCTCTGCTCCCCTCTCTTGATCTAAAACCTGCTGAGTTTTCCATTCAGTCCACCTGGGTATCTCATACCTGCTGCGTCTTTTCCGTGCCCTCCCATTCACCCCCTTTTCCCTTGGCTGACTCCCCCATGGCAGTTGTTGTCCAGAAAACCACTGCGAGAGGAGCATTGGTGCTGTGTGGAACAGCGCCCCCCACAGAGGGGGCATGGCTGAGTGTTTTCCACTCACCCAGAGCTGAGAACCCATGCAGCTCCATCCCAAACCCAGCCTGGTCCCTTCTACCTCAAGAGAACCGTGTTATGGGCCAGTCCTGCCCAGCATTTGGATGCCTGCCCGATGACAGCCCCCAGCCTTGTGGGTGTCCGGGGTCTTCCAGGGTCACTCAATGAGGTTACCTGGTAACATGGTTTGGCCTGTCCATGTCTCCCTCCCTGCAGAGCCAGGCATGTGCCAGGGCATTCTGGGAAAATCCAGGCACATATCCTATCAGGCTTTGCCATGGAGGAGGATTGTGGGTGCTTTTCACAGTGCAATGCATTTTGGGAAAGTCTGGCAGAGACCTGGAAGGCTGGATGTGTCCAACTACCCCGACCTGTGTGGAACATGGCCACACCTGGATAATTATGCAGGGTCCTGTTTGCAACTGTATCGGGGGCGGGAGGGAGGGGGACGGCTACAATACAACAGCCCCGGCCCAAGTGGGATTTGAACCTAAATCCGGGATGTGGCAAAAGTCCCATGATCCGAACCATGGCACAGCGATCGGGACCAGGTAACACTTGCTGGGGCCTTGGGGTGTCCAATCACTGACAGGTTGAAAATGCAGCACGAGTGAAAGCGTCCTAAGCCTGGAGGGGAAAGATGTGGGCTCCTTCCCGAAACCATGGGGCAGTGTGGATCTGTCCTCCCCATCACTCTAACCCATGGGTGGGCAAACTACAGCCCATGGGCCACGTCCTGCCCAGCCCCTGAGCTCGCTCGGCAGGTTGCCCCCAGCCCCTCCCCCGCTGCCCCTCTATGGCCACGGTGCCACACAGGCAGCACTCTGGGGGACGTGGCTGCGCGGCCACGTGTCTGGCTCTGGCCGCTGCTCTGAGCAGTGCGGTAAGGAGGCCAGAGCCGGGAGGTTGGATAAGGGGGCAGGGAGTCCCAGGAGGCAGTCAGGGAGCAGGGTCTGGATAGGAATCGGGGCAGTCAGGGGACAGGGAGCAGGAGGGGTGGGATAGGGGGTGGAGGAGGGGAGGTTGGATGGGTCAGGGCTTCGGAGGGGAGCAGTCAGGGGGGCAGGAAGAGGGAAGGAGCATATAGGGGATGGGGCCAGGCTGTTTGGGGAGGCACAGTCTTCCCTGCTCAGCCTTCCATACAGTTTCACACCCCGATGTGACCCTGGGGCCAAAAAGTTTGCCCCTCCCTGCTCTAACCTCCGTGCTTAGTGCTGATCTCTGCAGGTCCCGGTTTTCTGGACATCACGCTCAGATGGACCTTCATGCTAATTTTCTCTTCATCCTCTATCTGTCCTACTCCCCCTCTCGCTCTGTCTTTTCTCTTCTTATTTTGCTGTCCCTCCCCACCTTCGTCAGTTACATGCCTTTAAAGACCGGCAGAGACCCCCTCAACCCCATCTCCATATGGTCCACAGCCTTATCTTAGCTAATGCACTAACTGGTCAGCCACTGTCCAATCCAACCCTGAGCATCTTGTTGGCCAACAGCCTGAACTCTGAGGAATGCCGAGTTTCTGTCGATTTTGTCATTGAGGATGCACCCATTCTCTGCACCAAGAGCACAAACCCTGCGGGCCTCTCCCTCTAGAGCAGTCTAGACCTGAGCTATGAATGAGTCTCAACGTGTCCTCTGGGAATGCTTTCTGCCGCATGCTGCATGCCCTCTGCATGAGCCCCGGCGTGCCACCGGCTGGCCTTGGCACTGGAAGGCATTCGCTTTGTTGCATGGTACTGGCTGCATCCCGTCTGTGAGCATTAACTCTCGCTCCCCTGTTTTCCTTTGCGCTGCTGCCTTGCACCGTGGAGTTTGTGTTTCTTTCTTTGTTGGTTTCTTTCTCTTAATTTTAGTTTTTTTAAAAGGTCAGTGAGCCCTTTGGAAAGAACTCTGGGGAAGGCAGGGAGGGATGCGACCCAGAGAGAAGAGGTGGGCTCCAGAGGTTGGAACAGGACTTCTGGGTTCTCTGCCCCAGGGGAGTGATGCCTAATGGTCAGAGAAGGGAGCTAGACGTCAGGTCTCCTTGGTTCTAATCTTGGCTCTGGGACTGTAGTGTTGAATAGTGGTTAAAGCAGGAGCCTGAGCCAGGACTTCTGGGTCCTATTCCTAATTCTGCCACTGACACTGTGTATAACTGGGAGACAGTTGCCTCAGTTTCCCCACCTCTAAAATGGGGACAATTGTGGCCTGCCCACCAGTGGCTGAGGTTTAATCCCCAAATGCCAGCAACACGCTCTGAGATCCCCAGCTGGCCAGAGACAGGTATAGGCCAAGGATGATTGTTGTAAAGGGAGTGCCCTATTTATTGGCACTGGGCACCCACATAGGCCCATCAGGATCCAGAGGGGATGGGGGGGTGTCGGCTAGCAAGAGCTGGGGCTCCCCGAAGCACTGAACCCGGTGACACCTCAGAGTTCTCCCCAGGGCTCCCCTGTTTTGAAACTCACGCTTGGGTCTGGGGTGGGGGCACCTCGAGGGTGACGCGTGTCTGCTTGCCTCTGTGCAGAGGCTGCTCCGCATGGACCTGCCCGTGGCTGACGACAACACCGTCCACTTCAACTCCACCCTCATGGCTCTGATCAGGACCGCGCTGGACATCAAGATTGCCAAAGGCAAGTGTGAGGCTCCAGCTCCCGGAGCAGTGGTGTTGGGGAGCTGGCTCCCCTGTGCAGGATGGGGGCTTCCCGGCAGGGCACTGCTCCGGAGCCTCTCCTTCAAAAGGAACTCCAGAACTGCTCCAGCCCTGCTCTCCACCAGCAGGGGGCGCTGCAGGGAGCAGGGCAGGAGCGCTGGCTGTAGGGGAGCTCCCAGCTGCTCCAGTCCCTCCCAGCAGGGGGTGCTGTATTGAACAGGGCAGGAGCGCTGGCTGTAGGGGAGCAGGACAGTGGCACTTTCCCCGGGGATCTGATATTTCGGGGCTCCGATGCCCAGCCGCTGACCTCCCCACCCCCCGGCTTGTGCCTTCCAGGAGGAGCGGACAAGCAGCAGATGGACGCCGAGCTGCGGAAGGAGATGATGGCCATCTGGCCCAACCTCTCCCACAAGAACCTGGATCTCCTTGTCACCCCTCACAAATGTGAGCGGCCCTGCTTGGTCCCTGGCATGGGGACTTCCCTGGGAGCACCCGTGTCCAGACAGCACCCCCCGCCCCTCCCGTCCCGTTAACCAGGTCACTGCTGCCCAGCAGGGTGAGCTGGGCAGGGCTAAGCATCCCCTTAGCACCATGGGGGCTCGCGCTGGCCCATGCCCATTCTGTGCCTTGGGAGAGAGCTGTGTGTGCTGGTTAGAGCCAGGGGGCTGGGAGTCAGGACTCCTGGGGCGTAGGAAGGGCGTGGGGTCTAGTGGTTAGAGCAGCAGGACTCCTGGGTTCTATTCCAATGTGCCGGTGACGTTTGGCGAGTGGAGCCCTGGAGACTCCCAGCCGCTCAGCACAGAGGTCTGTCTGTCTGTCCATCCGTCCCCAGGGAGCTGTCTGGTCTGCAAAGTCCCTTTTCTCTCTCTGGCATCTCTTCTCCTTGCTGGGCCCAGGGCCAAGACCTGCGTGGGCCAGAGACTGTGCCCACATCTTCCCCACCACCACTGGGGTGCTCGGCTTAGAGACCAGAGGCTGAGGGAGTTGAAATTCTGGGGGGAGCTGGGCCAGGGCGGAGCAGGGGCTGCTGATAATGCTGAGCCTTTCTCCCTTCCTGCCTCCCCCAGCCACGGACCTGACGGTCGGGAAGATCTACGCCGCTATGATGATCATGGAGTACTACCGGCAAAGCAAGGCTAAGAAGCTCCAGGCCATGAGGGAGGAGCAGGTGCGTCCCCGGGGATTCAGTCCCTGGCTCTCCCGCTGACTCACTTGAGTAAGCCCCTTTGCCACTCTGTGCCTCAGTTTCCCCCCCCCATGGGGCTGGTCAGGCAGACTCACCTCCTGGGAGCTGCCTGCAAAGTGAGGCAGATGAAAGCCGCTACCTCAGTGAAATGCTCCCCTCCAGGGCTGGAGGCGTGAGCCCAGCATCCCAGGCTGGGGGAAGGAGGCTGCCCTGCCCAGGCTGGCCTGAGGCCTCCTCACAGTGTTTTTTCCTTCCCATACACTGGCCTGATGCCTCCTGTGTTCCCTGCAGAATCGAACGCCGCTCATGTTCCAGCGTATGGAGCCGCCGTCCCCCACCCAGGAGGGGGTCCTGGGGCAGAACGCTCTCCCGTCCTCCCAGCTGGACCAGGGGGGTGGCCTGTAAGTCCTCAGCAATCTCTGGCTGGTTGTCCAGCCCAGCACTGGCATAGCCGGGAGCTCCTCCCATAGCCAGCGCTCCTGCCCACTCCACACAGCGCCTCCTGCTGGGAAGAGATGTGACTGGCATAGCTGGGAGCTCCTCCCACAGCTGGCGTTCCTGCCCGCTCCCCACAGTGCCTCTTGCTGGGACTGGCATAGCCGGGAGCTCCTCCCACAGCCGGCGCTCCTGCCCTGCCCCCAACAGCGCCCCTTGCTGGGAGAGGCTAGGACCTCCAGGTCACCATCCTTTGTGGAGTCTCCCCGTGAGAGAACCCAGGGCTGGAGCAGTTCTCTAGCTGCCAGAGAAGCTGGGCAATGCCGGCTTGGCTCTGCTAACAGCAGAGGAGCTGCCTGCGTTGGCGTTAGTCCCTCTAGCCCGGCCCTCGCAGCATGGGTGCCTATGACCTGATACCCTGTCTGCTCTGGCAGGAGTGCGCCCGAAGCGGGCATCAAGGAGAGCCAGTCCTGGGTCACCGAGCGGGCACAGGAGATGTTCCAGAAGACAGGCACCTGGAGTCCAGAGCGAGGTCACCCCGAAGACGTGCCCAACAGCCGTCCCAATTCCCAGGTGACCGATTGATCCATGTCCATAGGCACATTATCTACCCATGCCCATACACCCCCTCCTCCATCTGTCTGTCTATCCCCCATACACCCCCTCCT
>ML677403.1:2317351-2327897 GCA_007922305.1 Dermatemys mawii
TGTCTGTCTGTCCCCCTACACATCCGTCTTCTGCCTGTCTGTCTGTCCCCCTTCACACCCGTCTATCTGCCTGTCTGTCCCCCTTCACACCCGTCTATCTGCCTGTCTGTCTGTCTGTCCCCCTACACACCCGTCTATCTGCCTGTCTGTCTGTCTGTCCCCCTACACACCCGTCTATCTGCCTGTCTGTCCCCCTACACACTCGTCTATCTGCCTGCCTGTCTGTCTGTCCCCCTACACACCTGTCTATCTGTCCCTGTCCACGCTCCAGGCAGCTCCAGAGGCTGGGCTACAGGCAGCTGTGCAGGGCTCCAGGTTCAGGGTGTCTCGGAGAATTTCAGACTAGTTGGGAATCCAGGACACTGAGAGGAAGAACTGCGCCAGGGATTGTGATTTTCAGCAGCAGTGTTCTGTGTGTATTGAACAGAGCCAAGGATGAGGAGTCAGGACTCCTGGGATCTATCCCCAGCTCCAGGAGGAGACTGGAGTCTAGTAGTTAGAGCTCAGGGAGCTAGGTTATGTTCCCTAGTCTGAGAGAGGAATGGGTTAGAGTTGGGGAGGGCTGGGAGTCAGGACTCCTGGGTTCTATTCCCAGGGTACTCCTGAAGAACTTTTGAAGGTACCTTATGAAGGATTTTTGACAAGTCCCTGCCCCTCTCTGTGCCTCAGTTTCCCCACTTGTAAAATGGGGGTGACGCTCCTTTACCAGGTGCCCCTCTTTTTGCCTTGTCCTCTGCAGTCTGTGGAGATGAGAGAGATTGGGAAGGATGGCTACTCAGACAGCGACCACTACCTCCCCATGGAAGGGCACGGCCGGGCTGCTTCCATGCCTCGACTCCCCGCTGAAAACCAGGTGAGGGGCTTTTATCTGGAACCATCCGGGGATTCCACTGCCAACCACACCAACATCTCTGCTGGAAGCCCAGGTTGTCCCCCAAAAACGGGGAATTTTCATTCAAGTGCATTTCGAATGGGGAATCGCCCCCAGACTGATACAAAGTGAACCAATCCCTTGTGAGGGCTCAGGATCGGGCCCAGATTGCACGAGACCCCCTTCTGAAATTCATAGCACCCAGAGCAGAAGAGACCATTAGATCATCGCGGCTGATCGCCCGCCCGTCCCAGGGGAGAGAACCTGGCCCAATTACCCCTGCATTGAACCAAGAACTTGTGTTTGGCCAAAGCATTTTGTTGCCCCTTTGGCCGCGTGGCAGCTTTCCAGGATTGTCTCCATTCAGAGAAGAAGTTGATGATACGAGTCAGGGTTGTTCTTTGGTGCGATCTGGTTTTAGTTCCAAAACATATTTACGCCACGTCCTGTTTCCCCGAACAATTGCAGGCGGTCTCCTTGTTCAGGAATCCTGAGTCTTCCCCTTTGGCGGGCCCTCTCTCTGCTTCACTGCCACTGGCGTTCTGCTTCGTGGGTATGTCTTCGCTGCCCATTTCACCCTGGTTCTGACCTGGGTTTTAGCTCAAACCCTCCTACCATCCACCCAGAAAAGCCTCGGCCTTGGCTTTGGAAGTGCTGTAAGTTGGGGAAGAATCCCACAGCATTTCAGCAGAGAGAGCCACGACATGGCTGAGTGAGAGCAGAACCAGGGAAGACCCAGTAATAATTCAGGTCAAGCTTTGCAGTGAGGATACTCAGACCTGAGTGAACCCTGCAGGGAAGACAGATCAGTCCACACAGGTTAGCTCTGAGCTGCCTTTTGTCTTGGGCAGTCTCTCCACTGTCTGTACCTCTCTGTACTCCACAAAGGGCCTTCATTGCTCCTTCCCTTGAGTCTGGAGGAGCTCAGTGCCCCCCTTGCATGGTGGCCTGTGGTTGCCTTTGGTGCAGAAACTCAGTGGCTGGTGGCCAGGAGACCCTGTCAGCATGGAGGCGTCGTTCAGAAAGGCCGTCCAGTCTCGATCTGTGGACATCAGTGGATAGGGAATCCCGGGTAGAAATGTGGGACTGTCTGGCTTTATCTTCCAGGCAATGGGGGCTCTTCTGCCTTTCTCTGCTAGAGTAAAGAGCTCTTCAGTGCTCCGGATTCTTTCCCTGGGCCCCGTAATCCAATCACCTCCGACCTTTCCATCTTCTTGTTGCTAAGCCCCCTACGTCTCTCCCGGCCGGGAGTTTTCTGCAGCCCGCGAATCGTTTTTATGATTCTCCTCTGCACCTTTTCCAGTTTTTCAGCATCGTTTTTATAGTGCAGCCACCCCAGACCTGGAGTCGGTCTCCTCACGGCCTCAGACAGGGGAAAAATCACCTCCCAGCTCCTACTCCGGAAAAGTGACTTTGGACATTTACTTCCATCGTCTCCAGCAGCTCTGCCAGCCTATGCTGAGAGGTGATGGCAGTGCCCTTGCTGAGAGGGTGGGCCAGGTCCCCATGAGAAAGTTCCAGCCCGTGTTGTTGATTCAGCAGGGTGTGATGGGGGGCGGACAGGGGGAGAAATGTTAGGTGTGTGCTGGCGGAAGTGGATGGGTTCAGTCACTAGGGGGTGCTCTCCTCTCTGGTCAGTATAGTCGCCAGTGTCTCTGCAGAACACTAGGGGGTGCTGTGCGGCAGGAAGTGATGCTTAAAGTCGCACTCCATTGAGATGAGGCTGGTTAAAAATCCCATTACACTGTTCCTAGGGGTTGGGACATTTGTCCCAGCCAGATTTCAATTTCAGCTGCTTCCCTACATTCCTCCTGTGATTCCAGCTGGATGCAGAATTCTTTCTTCATGTCTTTCCCTAAACTGTTGTGTAGGTTTGCTCCGCACTAAGCTGCTGCTGCGCTCCACCCCAGAGGTGGCTGCATTTTACCAATGGGTGACATTGACCTGTCCTATGGGAAAAGCTAGATTCTGTGCTGCATCTCCTGAGAGCAATTGCATGGAGGGTGCAACCCCTTTTTAACTCGTGTAGCCATGACAACAGCATCTCCAGAACCGTATTATTATGGTCTCCATACCTGTGAGATCAAAGCCATGGTCCATGTTACCGTGACACCGCTGTCTCTGTTACCATGACGTCGCAGTCTGTTGCTGGGACAACAACTCAGTAACCCCGACACTGCCGTTTCCCCTCCAGAATATCGATGAGTGGCAAGAGTCATTGTCTCACTTTG
This sequence comes from Dermatemys mawii, assembly GCA_007922305.1. Lineage (NCBI taxonomy): Eukaryota > Metazoa > Chordata > Testudines > Dermatemydidae > Dermatemys > Dermatemys mawii. The sequence continues at coordinate 2,320,454 of ML677403.1, forward strand.
TATCAGTAACCAAAGCTTCATAATAATATGATGATGTCACTTTTCTAGTGCCCCCCCACCCCAAGCTGACCAAAGGAGCAGCAGGAGCAGGCCCTGAAGCTCGAGGGAAGGTCCTTGTAACCGAGGGGCAGCTGAGGGAGATTAACGGGGGAGTGGAGCCATTTCTCCCTGGGAAGATAAAAGAGCTAAAGGCTCAAAAAAAAAAAAAAATCCTGTAAAGATGCAAAATTCTTCCCTGAGAGCAGAAGCAAAAGGGGGGAGGGTTTTGTGGTCAGGACACCAGAACCAAGACCGGGGTGTTAGTGCTGATCCCAGCCTCAGAGGCTCTTGGAGAGCATGAAATGAGGCAGTATATAATTTAATAGACTAAGCATGAGAATTTTTGAGCCATACACTCCTGGCCTCTTTCCTTGGCTCAGGGAGAGAACATCTCCCATGGTCAGAGCAGAGGGTGGGGAGTCAGGACTCCTGGGTTCTCACCCCAGCTCTGCCGCTGCCTCACTGAGTGACCTGGGGCAAGTCGCCACCCCTGTCTGTGCCTCAGTTTCCCCACGTTCAAAACAGGGAGCAATCTGGCTTACAAGCGGTGGGGGCGGGAGCACTGTGAGGTATGACGTGTTAACGTTCAAGCCAGGGGGATTCCCCTCTCGGTTCCACGCAGGGCCGAGAGCCGGCCCTGGCCTGTCTGTGCTCGCGTGTTACGCCCACATCATCGGCGCCTGTGCCCCTCCCCCTCCGCGGAAGGCGAACTCATACTGCCGCGATGCATCCGAGCGCAACAACGACCATTTACCACGGCTGGTTCCATCGAGCTTAGAACATGAGCTTCCCACGTTGGCATGAAGCATGCTTCAGTGCGACAGAGCCCCTCTCCCGGCCCCTAGGGCGTGGTGCCCTCGGCCATCCTGGGCACCCCAGGGAGGGGCTGGGGGTCTTGTTAAGCATGCCAGTTCTTAGCATACTGAGGAACATAGGGGCATTTTCCTGGGCAATCTCCATAGCAATGAGCTAAATCTCCATGGGTGGGCGTGTGTGTGAGAGGATCAGCAATCACATAGAGCCACGTCAAGATGAAAAACGCCCCTCAACGTCAATCCATCTTTAGCCTGAAAAGTTTGTGTCTAACCTGCCAAATTCTCCCTTGGTTGATGCCCCTGTAAACTGAGGTTGAACGTGGCCCAGGGGGGCGCAAATCCAAAAATCGCAGCCCTTGACTGGCAGGTGTTTCTATCCAGTTGGTGGCAAATCTGAGCTACCTGGAGCTAGTCCCCAAAATCGGCCCTACCTTGAAGGGAATCAGGGGGGCAGACCCCACTGCCAGAGAACTGTCGGGCTTGGTTGCTGTGGAGCTAGAGGGACACCTAGTGGCCGTGCTGAGGCAGGATCAGTTAAACCAGCCCTGGGGCCCCGATCCTGATGGGTGCTGGCTGTGTCGGTGCTGAGCTGATGGCGCTGCAGGCGCTTGGGGCAGCGAGGGACTTCCGTGCTGAGGAGATTTGCTCTGGTTTTCATTTCCTTTTTGCATGAGCTTTTTAACGAGCTTCCTGGGGAGTCATTGACCTTTGGGCCAGGGCGGGAGGAAGGCGAGACTCCTGCTAAAGGCTGCACTGTTCCTTAAGGGCCCACGGATCCTGGGTCCGCCTCCACCCCTCAAGCTGTCCCTTGGGCCCTACACCCTTGAGTCTCCCCTCCTGGCTGGGCTAGGAGAGTGGGGAGCACACTGTGGTGGGAGGGGCCAACCCACCCAGCTAGGGAGATGGGGGGTCAGGGAGGCTGCTCCTGAAACAGGTCTGGCTCCATCCTGCCCCCATGGCAACCCAGGGGCCCAGCCAACAGATCCTGAACTGATTAGGTTCCCTACACATCATGTGGCCTAATGGTTAAAGCAGGCTTGGGGTCAGAACTCCTGGGTTCAGCTCTGGGATGGGAGGGGAGTCTAGTGATTAGAGTAGGGGCTGGGAGTCAGGGCTTCTGGGTTTTTTTTTCATGTCTCTGTCACTGACTCAATATGGGACCTTGGTTGAGTCTCTTCCCCTCCCTGTTTCCATCTCCCCATCACTAAAATCCTTCCGTACCCGCAGGGGAGCTCTGGCGGCCAGAGCTTGTGACCCCAGCGGGCATCGCTCTGAGACGAGCCAGGAGCAGGAGTAGTGAATGAGGAAGAGCCACTTCTACTGTCACTCCGCTGCCCGACTGGTTTTAAGGGCAGTTGGTAGCGGTGACTGGATGGGGAGATGAACAGGGACCGGGCAGCCAGCTCCCCTTCCCTTAGGCCCGGTGCTGGATCCCAGGAATCACCTGGGTGCGCGGGTGGGGAGGGATTAAGGGATTCTCCCAAAGCCAACAGCATGGCTGGGTAGCTGCTACTATGTAGCAGCCAAGACCCTCCTACTTCCCCCCTTGCAGCAGGTCGGGGCTGGAGCTCTGTGAATTTGGGGCTCCTCCCTCCCCCCGGTTTTCCTTCATGCCCCGTGGGCCGGTTGAGGGGGGGTCTGCGCACTCAGCCATTCAGCCTGCTGCTTCCTCCACAGCTGAGCCCTCGGGCTGCTCCCCCGCTGCGGGGAGGCCGGGGCAGGGGCACCGCACGCCACCCCCGGGGCTGCGGCGCGATCCCTGGAGGTCAGCAGCCTTCGGGGCAGGGGGGCTCGGTGCCACTGCAGCTTTTAACAGCAGCCCGAGGCACGGCCAGGACGCAGGGCGGCTGGAGCCTGCTTTGTTGCAACACGCACAGGACGGGGGGCTGGGAAGGGGGGGCTGCTGCTGCCCGCGCTGCTCTCATCCTCCGCTGCTCACTCCCTCACTCCTGCCCTTCCTGGTGTCCCCCCACCCAGCCCCCTTCTTTGCCTTTATATTTATTTTCTTCTCTCTCTCTTTCCCTTTCTGTGTGCACCGTCTTGTCTGGCTCTGGCAGAGGAGGAAGGTGCGACCCCGAGGAAATAATCTCAGTGTATGTACCGTGGCGGGGGCTCTCCAGTGCCGCTCACTCCACGCCTCTGACCCCCGCTCGCCTCTAGCCGGCCTCCCTCCCTCCCTCGGTCCCTCCCCACCTCGCTAGCCTGTCTGTCTCTCCAGCCCTCCCTTCTCGCTTCGGCCACGGCCTGGCCATCGCACGCCACCTAGTTCAGTGGCCTGGCCGTGGGCTGTGTTCCTCTCTCAGCCCAGCCAAAGGAAGCTCCAGAGCCAGCCCCAGCGCTCCGGGAAGGGGCAGCCTTTTGGGAGCTGCTCTGTGTTGATTTTGCCTTCTCTCTAGCTGCCTCTGTCCCTGGCTCTGACTCCATCCCCCTCTGAGGGCTCCCTGGCCATCTCTCCTCTGCTGGGGGCCGGGTCCTCCCTTCAGCGGCTGTCCTGACAGCTCCAGGAGGGGATGGTGAAGGAGTGGCTGCGAGACCTGACCCGGCTGGATGCGGGTCCCCTCCATCCTGGGCTTCTTCCTCCGCAGTCACCTCCTCTCTTCCCCCCGCCTGATCCCAGGGCCAGGTGATTCCTTGACCTCCCTTGGGGATCCTGCCGACCTGCCCTTGGAGGACGCGCCGTTCGGCGAGAATAGCCGGCCCCTGGAGCCAGATCTACTGGACGGAAGTGCTGTCTCATGCTTCACGCACGGTGGGCTGCGCTCGCCGGCGCTGGAGGAAAGGACGTGCTGGGCTAGAGAACGGAGGGTGTTGGCTATCAGCTGGGCTGCACCAGTTACTCCACAGTAGCTCCCACGCTGTCACGCACCCCCGCCTCGATCCAAATGCACTTTCCAGTGTAGATGAGCCCTGGCACACCGGAACTAACATCTTTTTAGGCCTCATCCATCCACCAGTTTCCCTAAGGCTGGTCTCCCTAGAGAAATTGACCGGCATCCCCAGCTGGGCACTACGAGAAAGTCCCTTCGATTTCAGACAGGGGAGGGGGGCCTTGTGGTTTCCAGGATCTGTGGGGGCAGAAGTGATGACTTTATTCTGCTCTAGCTATGCCAGGAAATCTCCCCCCTGTGACATCAAACACACATTGTATTAAACCACAGCAACCTCTAGCAAGCAGCCAGAGACTGGTGTGGACAGAAGCGAATGCCCCCACAGCCACTTTAGCTGGGGACGTCCACGCTGCAGCCACGGCCCAGTTGAACCGAGCGAACACGGCGCCTGGAGCCGTGACGCTGCGAGTGCCCGGGTCTCAGTGCAGGCAGTACAACCGCAGCCACTAGCCTGCGCTGGAGCGACCCCCGCAGTACCCAGGCGAGCTAGATTGCCGCCAGCTCAGGTCTGGCCGTGGGACCATGGCACCCCCGTGACTGCAGGGTAGCCAGCTCTCCATGCAGCGTTTGTCCTGCAGTACCATCTCCGAAGGGGTGGGGGAGAGTTTTACCAACAGACTGATACAACTCCTAGTGTGGGTACAAGTTATATTGGCAGAAAGGTGCCTTAAACCAGTTCACAGGTGTCGTGACCCAGGAGAGTTCATTCCTGAATGGGAATAGCTGGTCCGGTAAGCCGTGCTGGTCGTAAGCTACACACCCACATCCCTGCATCCACACTTGGGTTTCAGGGCTTTAACTAACCCGCCGTAGCTAAACCAGGACGGCGAGTGTAGACACAGATTTCTCTGTCGGCCGGGAGCATGAAGAGGGGGGTTCCCAGACCGAGACAGCTGTGCTGACAGAATCCCCAGCACCAGTGCACTTATATTGGCAAAACTGCTGTCCCTGGGCTGGCTTGTTTCGCTGGCTGGGGCTGGGATAAGCCATAGGGGAAGAGCAGAGCTTTGCTGGTACGGGATCCTGGGGTAGCTACACCCCTACGTACTTGGCCAAGGTCTCTGTGCCCCCTGCCCCCAGGCTGAGCGTGACCAGCTGGCGCACTTGGTAGGTTTCCAACCACGTTTGCTAACACTCTGTTTCCCTGGTCTACACAGTGCAGTGCGCTCTCACTCCCACTGCCCCTCGGGGTGTCAGGGACTCCAGGGCAAAGGGGCTGAGAGTGTGTGTTATTCTGTGGATTGCACTGGGGCCTCTGAGCCCAATGTGCTAGGTACTGTACATTGTTAGGTTATTACGGTAGTGCCCACAAGCCCCAGTCATGAAGCAAGACCTCACTGTGCTGGGCCTGGATGGTTTTTATTAGGTATATTACGGTCGTGGTCAGATGGACCGGTTCTGGCCCAGGCCCCCATGCCTGGGCTGTACAGTCCGAAGAGAAAGATGGGCCCTACCCCACAGTGCTTGACATCGCATGGGGCTTCAGGGAGGTGCAGCCTAGGGGAGGAGGAGGCCAAAGTGGCTTCCATCTCAAAGCCCCTCTGTGGGGCATGTGGTGGGGGTGTTCTACCCAATGGAGTCTAGTGGTTAGAGCAGGGGCTGGGCACCAGGACATCTGGGTTCTGTGCCTCTCTCTATGAGAGGAGTGGGGGCTTGTAGTTAGAGCAGGGGGCTGGGAGTCAGGGCGCCTGGGTTCTAGTCCAGCTCTGGGAGGAGGAGTGGGGTTTCTTGGCTAGATCAGGGGGACTAGAACTCATGACTCCTGGGTTCTACTCACGTGCTGTGCCTCAGTTTACCCTGCAGTGACTGTGATCTCTCTCCCAAGGGGTGTTTGTGAAGTTTAATTAGTGCTTGGAAGGGGCAACCCAGTCTGTTGTGTATGGGTCTGCACTGAGGCAGCCAGAGCTCCTCTGTGGGGTAGCCCTGTTTGTGGCCCCAGAGCTCTTTTGAATGGAAATAGCTGTCCAGGGGGGAGGGGAAGGGGCAGCGGGGACTGGGCAGGGGAGGTGTCAGTGCTGGGATTCTCCTGATGCTCCCTCCCAGGTTTGAACAGATTGGCCCTGGGATTGCTGTACAATGGGCCCAAAGCACCAGTATGACAGGATCCTAGAACTGAGAGCTGCTGACTCCCAGCGGAGTCCCCAGGGGCGAAGAGCCCCAGGAATTGGGACCCTGGGATTCCTGGAGCGGCACTTTTAGAAAGGCAGCCAGTCCTGATGTCACAATTCTCAGGGATGGAGATGCCCCCAGGCCCCCCGATGAATTCTCCCAGTGTAACTACTCTCACCATGAGAAATTAACGCCTTGTTGCCAGTCTGAATTTTCCTATCTTCAGCTTCCAGCTGTTGGCTTGTGTTCGACCGTCCTTGGCTAGGTCTGGGGGCCTAGATTACGGCCCAGTCCTGCGAGGTGCTGAGCTGAGTGGGAACGGAGGGTGCTCAGCCTCCCTTAGGACGAGGGAGAGCCACCAATGGGATGTCGTAGGTCTGTGGGTGAGCAGATGCTCCATAGACCCTGGGATGGAAGAATGATCTGCAGAAGTCTCCGTGGTTCCTTAGCTGCAGGGATGGAGAGTGGTGGAGACATGGGGATGGAGGGACAGAGTTTCAATAGGATTAGTTGGCACTTCTTTGTAACTCCACCCCTGTACCCCTCCCCCTTCCTGCAGGCTGCCCCGTCCTCCTGCAGCGCCCCATAAATCTGTGGGTCTGGGTCTGTCGTTTCCTTTGCAGACGATCATGGACACCAGCCCCATGAAGCGCTCGGCCTCCATGCTGGGCCAGTCGCGCTCCAGAGGCATCCGGCTGGACGACTACTCCTTGGAGAGGGTCGTCCCCGAGGAGAACCAGCGGCACCACCAGCGGCGGAGGGAGCGGAGCCACCGGGCCTCGGAGCGCTCGCTCAGCCGCTACGCGGACGTGGACACAGGTGGCGCGGCCGTCGGGGGGGATGCGCGGGCCGTAGGCTGTGAGTCCCGCTCGGCTCTTGACACCGCCCCCTACTGGAGGGCGTCAGACCAGCCCAGGCATGTGAGCCGGTGCACTCCAGTGGCCATGGATGCCAGGAGCAAAGTCCAGGGAGTTACCCAGGGCAAAAGGGTGTGAGTGAGATCAGGAGCCTGAGCCTCAGCTGGTTCTACTGAGGAGGGAAAAGCTCCATCGCTCATTTCCCGACACCCCCGCCCCCCCCCCCCCCGAGCCAGCCAGTCCTGCCCTGGATCTGATTCACCGACTGCCCTGAGCCAACCAACCTGGAGAGACTGGCTGGGAGCTCGCTGGCTGGTTGAGAGGCCCAGTTCCTTGAAGCACAGGGAGACCTTTGGCCAGAGAAGGGCTTGTTCACTGGGGTGACTCGAGGGATTCTTATTTCTGGCCAGACCAGCACTAGGGAGCAGCAGAAATCTCCCAAGACACCGGGCCTGGGGCCTTTCCTGACCAGTGCAGCACACGCACGTGCTTCCACTCCCTTCGGACTAGTCATCGAAATGCCCAGGGCTTGTCTACACCTACAACACTGCCCTTGAGCACTGGGCAGTGTGCTGCCCCCTCCTGTTCACTGCCTGTCCTACGGTGTGGCCACCCGCCCACCTCGTTTGGTGGGAAAGTTGCAAACCTTTTCTGCTGTCACTTTACTGGGGTCAGAGTCTGTGATCTCCATTACACTGGTGTAAATCCAGAGTAAGCTCCATTGGGTCTGATCTCT
>ML677403.1:2365145-2399496 GCA_007922305.1 Dermatemys mawii
GGGACCCCCCCAGTGCCAGGGGTGTGCCCCACTCCCCACAACGCCCCCTGCTGGGTCTCTGCCCCGCTCTTCACAGCGCCCCCTGCTGGGAATAGCTGGGACCCCCCAGTGCCAGGTGTGTGCCCTGCTCTTCACAGCGCCCCCTGCTGGGAATAGCTGGGAGCCACCCCCCAGTGCCCTGCCCCATTCCCCACAGCGCCCCCTGCTGGGAATAGCTGGGACCCCCCCAGTTCCAGGGGTGTGCCCTGCTCCCCACAGCGCCCCCTGCTGGGAATAGCTGGGAGCCCCCCCCAGTGCCAGGGCTCTGCCCCATTCCCCACGGCGCCCCCTGCTAGTTGTAGCCAGAAGCCCCACCCCCAGTGTCAGGTCTCTGCCCCACTCCCTACAGCGCCTCATGCTGGGAGAGTCCATGGGAATGAAGGGAAACCCAGAGAGCTGCCTGATGTCTGTAGGGTGGTTGGGGGTCTCTGCCACCCCCCCCCCGCGCGGCCCCCCCCCCGGACTTTCCACTCCCCCCGGACTCTGTTTGTGCCCCGCACACTTGGTCCTTAGCTCTGGCGCACGCATCGTGGAATCGAACCCGCGCAAGTTCAGGATCGAAGCCAGCGAGCTGGCGGAGAGACGGGCCTTCGTGGGGCAGATGCGGGACTCTGTCAAGGTGGGGACCATCTGCCCCTACTGCACCCTTTGTCCTGTGTGTGCACAGGCCGCCCCCTACTGGAGGAATCTGGGAACTCAGATCTCCTCTGAGCGTGTGGGGTTCTGCTGCCCTCTAGTGGGGCACGACAGCTAGTGCCGAGGAGGGACCCCAATAGCTCAGAGAGAAAGAGAAACTGAGTCAGAGATCATGGTTTCCAGCAGGTTGCTTTGAAACTGTGTGTGTGTGTTGGACAGAGCAAGGGGCTGGGAGCCAGGACTCCTGGGCTCTATCCTCAGCTTTGGGAGGGGAATGGGGTCTAGTGATTAAGGCGGGGAAGTCCAGGTCACCTGGGTTCTGTTCCTCACTGACCGTGGGGAAGTCCCTTCCCCGTGCCCCGATTTCCGTCTGCGAAGCCGACAGGGAGGGGGACCCCATGGAAGTGCCCTGGGCTGCTGCTCTTCCAGGCCCCCTCTTTCCCCCCCGCAACAAACCCCTCTGGCTTCCAGGCCAATCTCATTTTTAACTTCTTCCCTCCTCTCCATTGCAGGAGATGCGGGATCACATATCCAGCCCGTCAGCCCTGGCCTTCGCCGAGCGGAAAAACAGAGAGGTACCTGGTCCCATCCTCCCTGAGCAGCGACCGGAGAGCTCACGGGGTGGGGACCACCAGCCCATAGCACCGCCCAGGCCGCTGCGGGGACAGGCCCCACAGAAAGCCCTATAGCACATCCCATGCCCTGGTATGCCGTCCCCTCTGTCCCGCAGCCCCTGGCGGCTGGGGTCCTCCATCCAGGGGCAGGGCCTGATCTCTGCCTCGGGGGAGCGAGGGGGGGTGGGCCCCATGGTGCGTTTGGCCCCTCCCCTCTGGTAACAAGAGTCTTGCTGTGGGGGGGATGGGCTGACAGCAGGCAAACTTGTTTCCAACTGGGGAAGGAGGCAAATAGTGTGGAGTCTGCATTGAAATCCTCCAGGTCGGAGCCGGTGCCCCCTAGAAGGGAAGGGCCCCGTGTCCCATTCCCCACCCCCGTGAACCAGCCAGTCCCACTCTCCCCCTTCATCCCAACTTACTTGCTACCCACAGTGACCAGTTGCCCGGATGATTCGCCAGTCAGAGCTCCGCTCTCTCCCCGCAGATGCTGATTGGTGGTGGGGCCAGCCAGAAGCCCCCCCCGGAGCGATACGGCCCGCTGCGCGAGGAGCTGGTCGCAGCCAATTCCCGCCATATTGAGGAGCAGCAACTTCATCAGCAGGTGGGGAGCCCTGCGAGGCCACAAGCAGGGGCTGGGGGGGGGTAAGAGGGGACAGGGATCTGCCTAGTCACCCAGATCAGGAGGAACACTGTCTCCCCCGCTCCCCCCAGAAAGGAACCCAGGGCCAGATATTGCTTTAAACCAGAGTGAAACCAGCGTCACTCCACTGAACCTGGGGGTGGAGGAATGATCTGGATTTAAAGCAGAGGGACTAGAAGCATGATCTGGCTACATGTCGGACCAGTGGACCCATCTAGGTCCATATCCCCCCCGCTCCCCTGCTCCCTACCCTCCGGATCAGACCCGAGCCCATCTAACCCAGTATCCCGTCTGCATCTCTGGCTGCTCCAAAGGAGGACTCCTCCCTCCCTGACCCCTGTAGTGATCAGCCTGGGGAGGGGGGGCTGGGGCCTGACATCCATCCACCTCATCCGAGAGCTGGGTCTAAACTCATCCATGCTGCCGTCCCCAGGCCCTCTGTGTTGCACCCCCTGCAGCAGGGAGTTCCACAGTCCCACAACCAGGGGATTAACCCTGCAGGTCGGGGTTGGGCCAGCAATTCCTCCCTCCCATCATCCCAGTTCCCTTCTCCCGCCGCCGTTCTGGTTCTGATTCAGTTCACCCCTCCCCCATAACAGGACCCTTCCGCACCCCTCCTCCCCTCACACAATGCCCCACTGGCTTTTCCTGCTTCCCTTCTCCGGCAGCTGATCGTAGACCAGCAGGATGAGCAGCTGGAGCTGGTGTCAGGCAGCATCCGGGTCTTGAAGCACATGTCGGGCCGGGTCGGGGAGGAGCTGGACGAGCAGAGCTTGTGAGTGGGGTAGAGGGTTGTGGGGAGACCTGCTCACCGGCCTGGGATTGGGACATGAGGCCTTTCCCCAATAGTGGGCGCCAGCTCCGATCTGACCCCAGTGCAGGGGACCGACTGGCTCAGGGGGGTGGGGAATGGGGACATGAGGCCTTTCCCCTCTAGGGGGTGCCAGGTCTGAAAATCCTTCCCATCTGGTCCTATGTGTGAGGTGAGTTTGCTGGGTCTCAGCTCAGTTCTTAGAGGGATGACAGGAGCCCGGAGGAGAAACCCCACCAACCTGTGGGGCGCAGGGGGGAGTGAAGGGATGGACAAGCCCCTTCTGACACGGGACCAAAAGAAGCAGTGACTGGATCCCCCAACACCAGGAGCCAGGCAGGCATGTTAGTGTGTGGTGGGGGTGGGGTGTTTCCCTGCCTCTCCTTGCGTGACCGCAGCCCCCCTCCCGGTTGGGTGCTGCACCCCGGGATGACAGCTCGACCCTGGCTTGGCAGGATGCTGGAGGAGTTTGCCCAGGAGATGGATAACACCCAGTCGCACATGGACGGCGTGCTGAAGAAGATGGCCAAGGTCTCCCACATGACCAGCGGTGAGGAAGGCGCCGGGCAGGGACGGATTTTTTCAAAGCACCTAGGAGACTTTAGAGCCTGAGTCCCCTTCCTGTCTCTGGGAAGGGAGTGGGGGAGGGGCTGGGAGTCAGGACTCCTGGGTTCTATCCCTGGCTTTGGGAAGGGAAGTGGAGTCTAATGGTTAGAGTCAAGGAGCACAGAGAGTCAGGACTCCTGGCTTCTATTCGTGACTTTGTATCACTTTTGGGGCAAGTCCCGTCTCCTGCCTCAGTTTCCCTTCTGTAAAACGGAGTAGGGGGGTGATCTCTACTCCTGGGATGTGTGTGCAGGTGGGAGGGAGGTTTCTTTAATGCACCCCAGGCAACCTAGAGGTCTCTAGGGTTGGTGCTTAAGCCAACCCCCTTCTATCTCAGATGTGCCCTGCCCCCTGACTCCCCCACCCCACTCACTGCGTCTCCCCCTGTGCTTCTTCCTCCCCAGACCGGCGCCAGGGGTGTGCGATCTCCATTCTGCTCATTCTCCGCGGTGTGGTTCTCCCCCCCCTGTACGCTCTAAGCAGGGGGGGGGGGGGGGGGGGGGGGGGGGGGGGGAGGTACCACTCTCCCGACCAGCTCCCCCCTCCATGCATATGCCTCCATCATTGCTTGGCAAGCAGCCCAGGAGCTGTCCTGCTGGAGCACGGCCCATCCCGGTGCCTTTCTCTGACCTTTGGGGCCCCCACCTATGGTAAAGAAAAGGCACCTCCAGGTACCAGGGGAAATTTCTGCAGAGAATCTGGTTCAGGTGTCCCCAACAAACACACCCAGCCTTTGCTTCCACATCGGGGGCTTGCAATCGGGTACGGGGCTGGGGGTGTCCTCAGCCTGTAGGGGGCAGTAGCAAGGTGCTGGAATGGCGGGGCGGGGCGCTTCTGATCTCTCCGCAGATTTGGGAGGGAGGGGAGGCCAGTTAATTGGTACTTCCGCCCGCCTTCGGCAAAGCCAGGACGGGGGAGGAGAAGCAGCCTGCCCATCCCATGTTCCAGAACGGGACGGGGCAGCACAGCCTGTGCCACCAGGGGGCGCTGACTTATCACACCGGCTCCCTGCGGCCTGTTGCAGGTAGAATGATATTTACTAGCATGTGATGCAGAGTCAGCTGTTAAAACCTTCCCCCGCTGGCCTGGCACACTGGGTACTGTGTGGGTGCAGGGGACTGCGACAGCTGCTTTTTAGGGTTCCCCCACCTTAAAGCCCAGCTGCGCTTTGCCAGGCGTGCACTGGCTCCTTGCCCCTCCCTGGCGGGGCCGTCACTCATTTTTTGTACGAAAAGCCAAAAATAATTCCTAAGGTGGGTTTTCAGTTAAAGAAATTGGGGGTCATGTTGCTGGATTTTTGCTGCCTTAGCGGGGAAGAAGGGACCTGGCTGTCAGTTTGTTATTAATTCGTTGTATTATGGTAGGGCCGTGAGGCCCCCACAGTGCTTGGTGCTGTACAAACATAACCAGGATGGACCCTGCTGGTGTCTCTGCTGCAAGGAGAGACTGCAGTGCGTATTGGGAGATGTAGTCTGGCCAGGGAGCAGGGCCCATGGGGGAAGTACGGGCACGAGACACTCCTTTCTACAATTCCCCATGATGCACTATGGCAGCTGAGCAGCTGGGAGAGACTGCAGTGCATCATGGGAGATGTAGTCTGGGCAGGGAGCTTGGCCCACAGAGGAAAATGGGGGTGTGGGGGGATCTCAGGTGCAACTCCCATGCTGCAGCCCAGTGGCCCTGCTACAGGGGTTGAGCACAGTGCATGATAGGAGATGTAGTCCAGCCAGGGAGCAGGGCCTATGGGAGGAAGTAGAAGCCCAAAGGACCTCCAAGTGCAGCTCCCGTGTGACCTGAACTTCGAGTCTCGCGGCCGAGCTGGAACCTGAATTTCTAATGTGTAAAAACAAAACAAAAAAAAAATCAAATAAATATTTTTTTACAAAACCTTTGAACAAATGCTCCATAAAGCAGCAAAACTGAGGAGCGGGGCCCCATTTTTTGTCCCTTTAAAGGTGCCTGGGTGTTGTCGGTGGCTCCTGGGCTGAGAGGGGGCCACCCGGGGGAGCTTTTAATGCTCAATCACCGAGGATCAGCACCGTGCTCTGAAAAGTGACTTAAGACCAGCTCAGCGTGTGCCGGGGGGGTGGGGGGTGTCAGTGAGGGCCCAGATCCCCAGCACGTGTGAATGATCCCTCACGCCACCTGGGTCAAGGAGGCTGCACTGAGGCTGGGACATCCCCAGTGGTGTGGCTCTGCAGCGGGCGTTAATCCCAGTGGCTCCTTGACTGTTACACCAGTTGAGAATCTGGCCCCCGGCTGGCACATCCTGCCCCTCTCCTGTTTGCCTTCCCAGGCGCTGCCTAGCAAGGTGCCCAGCCCTGAGAACGCAGTGATCCCACAGGCAGAGCCGGCACCGAACCCGGCGGCTCCTCTCAGCACTTGGGGGCGAGGGTGGGAGGCTCACTGCCAATGCAGAGTCAGCGGGGCTGGGTTTTGTCCCGAAGAGGCTCCTGGGGGACAGGAGGGCAGAAGGAGAAGAGATTCAGCAGCAGATCCTGGGCACAAGGAGTAGCTGAACACGGGTCCAGGATCCACCGCTTGTAATCGTAACCTGGAGGATTCTGGGTCTCTCCTGGGGCATGTCTCCCCCTGCGCCCCACCTCCCCTCCCCACCACCACTGTTTGCAGCCAGGAACGGGGCCCAGCTGCCTGGGCTGGTTGGGATGTATGAACCTCACACTGGGCAACACGGGGTTAAGGGATTATTGTGGGCTCACCTCAGGAAGGGACGTATCCTTGGACTCTGGTAACCACTCCCCTTACTTAGTGTGGGTTGGATTTCCCCACCAGGGGAAAGCCTTGGACTAAGCTGACGTTGGCGGGGGACAAGAGGAAGAGGCCCAGACAGGAGATCCCCGGTTGCCAGGCTGCTGGGAGCCCACAGAGGCCTGGGTGGGAGCCAGTGGAATGGGAGGGCCCAGGCTCCCCTCCCCACAGCCTCCCCCAGGCAGTCAGGTGGGGAATCAGCCACCACCCCTGGCCCAGAGCCCCGTGCTGCGTTTCCTGGGGTAGCCGAGAAGCGAAAGGAAAGTCGGCCAGTCCCGGGTTGTTGAGATTGTCTCCTCACTGCTCTGATTCACACCACGGTTTGCAGCCTTTTAACGGGTGGCGGGGAGATGTTAGGGAAAATTCAGGCCTGAGTCAGAGTTGATGAATCTCCCTGAAAGGATCTGCAGGCTGCCAGAGGCTCCAGCTGAGGGGAGGTGGTGGGGGGTGTCTTGCCCCACCAGGCGCTGCCCCCCCCCCCCCCCCCGCTAAGAGGGGGACCCTTGTCCTGCCCGGCGCTGTGCAGATGCAGACAGAGGGGCCCTTGGCGCTCCGAGGCTGATGTCAATGTGGGTCACTCCGGTACTGCCGGGGCCTTGGCGTGGGCTGTGCTACACCGATAACCCTGCTGTGCTTGTCCACCCCGCGCCGGGACCCAGCTTCACGGGGCTCGGCTGTGCTGCCTCTGGATTTCGGCTTCATGCAGACCCGGGGCCTGAGAACAACATGCCCCCTTGGCCAGGGGTCTCATCACTTCCCTCCTTTGGAAGAACACAAAGAACCCCCGAGGGTCCCTCAAGTCCGGCCCTTCTTCTGGCCCTGGGGCTACCGCCGACCAGCGGCCCCTCCCCAGCAGGAGAACCCTGCTCCGGGTGCAGGGCTGGGGGAGGGTGCACAAGAAACTCATGTTCCCGGCGCTGGGTTATTCTTCATGCCGGCCCTGGGCTCCAGGTGCCTCCTTGCCAGCGGCTCCCTTTCGGCGCAGTCCGGTTCCCTGAGGGCTTGGAGAGGTGGACAAAGCGTCCACGCAAGGCCGCACGTGGCCACCAACTGGTCTTTTAGCAGGGCTAAGTGCTTGTTGGACAGTGACCTGCCCAGATGGTGACCCACCCTTGGGAGCATCTCCCAGGGGTGCATCAAGGGCCGGCCAGCCCAGGACAAGTGACTCGATCCCAGGCTGTAAGTACCTATATGGGGAACAAAGGACCGATCGATCTAGCAGCCCAGGGGTCACCACGAGCAAACGCTGGCAGTTGAAACTAGCCCAGTGCAGAGCAGAAATAAGGTGCGAAGTTTTTAACCACTGGAGCAATTTACCCAGGGTCCTGGTCGAGTCTCCACCACTGACCCTTTGTAAAGCAAGATCGGATGTTTCCCTAAAAGATCGTCTCGTACTTCAAACAGGAAAGAATTCAGGGAAGTTCTCTGATCACAGCATGCTCTGCTGACCCTAAATAGACAAAGGGAGGAGAACAAGCCCCTATTTTAGATGGGGAAACTGAGGCACGGAATTGGCGATGGCTTGGCCAAGGAACCAAACCCAGCTATCTCGAGGGCCTTAAACACCAAATTCCAGCTGCTGGCCAGTGCCTGGGGTGTGCATGTGAAGTCAGACAGAAAATAACCAGGCAGGTGTGCACATTTGTTACAAACCTTTTTTTTTTTTATTAACATTTCTGAATTCCTCTTTTTTTTTTTAAATCTTTACAGTAGTTAATGTGCAATTGTCGATACTCTCAGGTCACAGGAATGAGGGAGTCACAAAAATTTCTTGGCACTTATAACACAGAACAAATACTGGCATTATTGAGGGGACGGGGGCAGGCTTAGAGTAACAGCAGGGGGCGCTGGGGAGCAAAGAGTGAGTTGCAATTTTTTTAAGGTTTTTTTTTGTTTAGTTTTCCTCTTTGTAAGTATGTTATGAGGGGCAGAGACAGGGGATGGGGGGAATGCTTGAGATTATAGAAGCTACTTGCATCAACTGAAAGCATTTGGAAGGCATCCATGCTGCACTGCACACGCTTTGAACAATCAGGCGTTAGTGCTTTTTAAAGTGTAAAGGAGAGATTTTTTTTTAATCTGTTTTTTCCCCTCAGTTCCTTCTTTTTGTGGTTGTTGAAAAAGAAACGAAAAACTGACGATGATGGAAACGAAAGGGAAATCAAACCAACCAACAAACAAGCTCCTAAAAATCCAGGGGCCGCTTCCCAACTCAAACGCATAAAGGGAAGTCCACATTGGAAAGAAAACTCAAACAATCATGAATAAATTTGCCAGCTCAGAAAAAAAATTGCACTGGCAGGGGCCTCCCACTGGAGCCTGGCGCTGGAGTGGGGGGCAGATTGCCAGCTTTCCAGCACAGTTAATTTGGGGCGAAGGGATGTGTGGCTAACACACTGTGGCCTGGGTGGACGAGCATATGGCTAACATCCCATTGCCAGGCACGGATCTGTGGCATGGACTGTCTCTTGGTTCCTGGGATAGAGTTGAGTACATTGGGGTGCAGGGGCACCTGGGACGGCCAGCATGTTGCATAAGGCACAGCACCCCCCCAGCTTTGGGTCTCCCCAGTTATAGTGTCAATGAGGCTGGAGCACTGGGAGCACACTCGGGGGGGGGGGGGCGGGGACGCCCATCTCAGCCTTCTTGGGGCTGTCGGGGAGCAAAAAAAAATAATTCTAGCTGCAGTGAGACCTACTCCCATTTCAGTTCCGGTGTCAATCCAGAGTCACTCCTCTGAGCTCCAGCCAATGCGGAGTCACTCCATTACCACCGAAGCATCAGTGGCGGACTTGCACTGGCGTAAGCCAGCTCAGCTAAAGGGGGCCATGGCACATCCCTTCCCACAGGGTCCCCTGCCGCAGAATCCCTTCCCCCTGCATTACAAACTGAAGGTCCTGAAAGGCATTCATGTGCCTAACTCCCCTGGGAATTAAGCATTTTAAGTCCAGGATCTGGGGCGGAAATCTCTTTTCCCTTTTGCAATATTACATCAAAAGGCGAGTTACCCGCGGGGGAAGGAGAGAGGAATAACCAGCCGAACTAGCCCCCATGCCACAGGAGTTCTTATTGCTGTGTTACTTCCTCCCCGCACCCTGGAGCTTTGTCAGGCTGGCCACCCACATGCCTGAGAGGTTCTGGGTCTGATGCTCACGTTCCCCCGGCAGCACAAAGGGATCTGAAAGTGTCTGTGGGGTGCAGAGAGCTTGGGAATTCCACCCTGCATAGGAGTCTTCCCAGGTGGTGGAAATAGGGGGCAGATTGGCCTATTTGGTACCTCTCCCGGCCCGAAGCAGGAGTTAGAGCAGCCTCCAGGCTGCTCTAATTGACGCTGAAGGACAAGGCAAGGGAGCGGAAAGGGGCTTAGAGCTTGGTCCCCCCTCCCACACTGGGTTAAGTTTGATCCACCCAAGAGGACAAGCCCAGGCTGCCCTTTAGGCTGCAGGGGCAGGATTCTGATCTGGCGCTGAGGCCTCAGTGAGAGAAAAACTGGACCACCCCCTGCTTCTGCCGCATCCACCCCATCACTATTCCCTTCCCCCGCAGATCCTCCCCACTCCTCCTCGCTCGTTACAGGCCTAGATGCTGTAATGTCTAGGTTCCCACCAACACAGGTGGGAGGGAGGGAGACGGTTCACTTCAAAAGACATTCCCTCCCCACCCAATACTGATGCAGACAGCCATAGCGCCCCCAGGTGGCCCATTGGGGGAACAGCAGCATTCAAATCCCTCCCTCTCTCGCCCGCCCTCGCCGCGTGGATCAAAGGTCGGGCCGCGAGCTCGGAGGCAAGTCTGGCCCCCGTGTCTGAGCCAGGGTGGCTGAGCGGGAGCGAAAGGGACATTCTGTGGGAAAGGTCCGAAGCCGGTCGCGGGAAGGACCCTCACCTTCCTTTGCAAAGCAGAGACTTGTTCAACTCGTCACACGCGAGGGCACAGACACCTGCCACCCCGACACTGGAAGCCAAAGGGAAAAGCCGACGGTCCCGAAACCACACAGACGCCGGCCACACTGCCGGCTCTCCCCTCCGCGCCTGAAGATCACCCCAGACGGCAGGGATCCCTGCTGTGATCTAGTCCCAGGACAGGGATCGGGGGGGCCCCATCCCAGGGGATCTCCCTGCTAGCTGCCAGATCCGGCTGCTTTTCGCTACTCACCACACTACATGTCCTGCCACATCCTCCCCCATACGCTGTCAGCTTGCGCTGCCCTCGGCCCTGTTGGTCACCAGGCTGGGTCAGTATTCCCTCCATTTCAGAGGGCGGGGGGGGGAAACTGAGGCACGGAGATGGAAGGGACTCCTCCCTGTCCCAGAGCTGGGAAGAAAACCCGGGAGTCCCGGTGTGATGGCCACACTTCCAGAGCTGCTACAGCTTGTGCTAGATCATCTGCGGACCAGGCACAGAGAGGAGGTTCCGGGGGGCATATAACACGCTGACTGCTCCCGCCCTGGTCCCTATCCACCATATCCCTCTGTTCACATGACCGCTCCCATTCAGAGTACCGGCCCCAGGGGCCTGGTGTAGGGCAATCCTACGAGTGCCCCAGAGCCTCACGGTTCTAGCTGACCCCACTGGTCTACTGCGAAAGGTACTGGAAGAACAAGACCCGTCCACTGGCAGCCGTGCTGTTCTGGTCCCTAAGTCAGGGAAGTCGGCTCCTGCCCCACTTCCTGTTCACAGGAGGTGTGGGGAGGAGATTTAGATCTTGGGCCAAGGAATCTGTCCCAGTCAGTGTCAATGAACGAAACATTACAAACGAACAACAGCCAGCCAGGCAGCGCTGCGCGGCAGGTAAGGCACTTGGCAAAGGCAGGAGAGTGGGGTTCTGAGCAGGAGTGTGGTCTAATGGTTAGCGCTGCGGGAAGAGGGAGCCAGGACTCCTGGGTTCTATCCCTGGGTCTGGGAGAGGAGTGGGGTCTACTGGGTTAGAGCAGGGAGGCTGCGGCTGGGAGCCAGGACTCCTGGGTTCTATCCACAGCTTTTCTACGGATTCCTCTGGAACCTGGGGCGAGGCACCTCAGTGCCACCCTTTCCCCATCTGCAAGACAGGGAGGATCCCCCCACAACCCAGTTTGAGATGCCAGGACCCCAAGCCCCTGTGAAGTATCATAGGAAGGCTCTGGAGACGTTCTCCCCCCAGTGGCCAGACTGTATTACGACACAGGAACCCGACACCACCTGAACGCAGGGCCAACCTAGAAAGTTGTGGGGGGGGGGAGATCATAGATGTGCCCCTGGACCCTGCCTGAGGGCCGACTCCACCTCCGCTCCCAGCCCCAGCCCCCACCTAGAGAGACAAGAGGGCTTGCAAGTAAATTCAGTGCAGCAGAGGCCTGAGCTAGGCAGATGCTGGGAGAGTCCTATCCCACCGGTGCCCCTCACTCCTGACCCGCAGCCCCCTGCTATCCCAGTTCTGAAACCCCCCCCCCGCCCCCCACAGCTCTTTCGGTGCCGCTCAACCCCACCCTCGGGGCCCCTTCGTAAGAACGATGGTATGTGCTCAGATCAGCGAGGGGCACAGGACAGCAGCAGCATCTATCCAACATCCTACACAGAGCTAGCCAGGAAACCCCGCCCGGATATTCACAAGACCCCTCTCCACCCCCCCGCCACCATCTCAGCTGAAACCTGGGGCACTGAACCGGGGACTCCCACCCTCAGGGCCAAGAGCAAGAGCTGCCGCAGCTCTCAGCTCCGCAGACACCCGTCTGCCCTAGCTCCAGAGGGCAACCCACATCCTTGGCTAGAGGAGAGAGAATGGACAGCTCTAGGGGAAGTTTGCTATTCCCCATCACCAGGAGCCGGTCTGCTGCTGGACAAAGGCTGAAGGACTGTCAAAACAACATACCAAGTTAAAAAGGTTTTGGTTTAAGAGAGTCACTCAGATTTCTTTAGAGGGCTTTTTGCCCCCCCCAGCTCTAGGCGCTCTGTTTTCTAGGCTATTTTAATCATTTTGTAAAATAGGATTTTTGCAGGCCTGGTTTCAATATCTGAATCTTCTCACCTCCCACCCCGCCCAGAGGGGAACTCAAAAGTGAAACAGACCGGGCAAGAGAAATTTGAAAAGGGACCACCAAGCGAATGAACCAGACTGGTTCCCTGGTACCATAGCGGGCTGGGGCTCCCATGGGTGGAGTAGGAAGAGCTGAGTTCTGATCTTTAGGACAAGGAGCAATGGGCTTAAATTGCAGCAAGGGCTCTAGAGGTGGGACGTTAGGAAAAACTTCCTGACCGTCAGGGTGGTTAAGCACTAGAACAAATTACCAAGGGAGGTTGTGGATTCTCCATCACTGGAGGTTTTTAAAAGCAGGCTGGACAAACACCAGTCGGGGATGGTCTAGGTAACACTTAGTCCTGCCAGTGCAGGGGACTGGACTAGGTGACCACTCGAGGTCCCTTCCAGTCCTACGACTCTATGATGGGGCAGGCATTGTAAAATCCGCTCCAGTCTCAGAATCCCCAGCGGTTATAAGTAAACTTATACTGCTGACGACTTTGTAAAAATATGTTGTAACGAATCCATCACCACCCCAGATTTAACAGTCATCACTTGCAATTTTGCAGCGGCATTAGAACTCAGATCCTGTTCTAAACAAAACCCCGCCCCCAACCTTCTGTGCTACAGGAGAACCAGACATCTGTATTAGCAGTGCTGGGCTCTTGTCCCACAGGTGAGCAGTTCGGATTTCAGCCAGCAGAGCAGCACGGGGCTCCCAGCTGTTTCCTGCAAAGCTTTAGAGAACGTGCCTCTCTTTAACGACAGACGTAGTCCCATTGGATTCAGTGCCCGGAGCGGAGCGTACAGGCCTGGGGCCCTAACAATGCCTTTCTGAAAGTGAAATAAAGTCAAGTTACAGTGTCACTGGGAAGCCAGTTTCCGCCCCCCCCCGCCCCTCACCCTTCATAATTATTATTCTTAACTTGGGAGGGGGGATAGTGAAATCAGTAAAAAGATGCACCCAAAAACATTTCTTACACTCCCACATCTCAAAAACTCGCGTTAAAACAAAGGCGCCATTTCAAAAAAAGGTTATTTCAAATAACTAACAAACAATACACACTCATCTTTGATTTCTAGTAAGTTACCGTGATCCCAGAGGCTTTGCTTTGAATTTCTTCAAGAGCCAAATTAACCGATGATGCAGATCTAGCGACAAGGGTAACCCCGCAAGCCACCCGTAGCCAGACCAACGGGCTCCTGACCTAGAAATCTTTCCAAACAAATTGTGATAAAATAGGGCTGGGAGGAAAATGAGGGGAGGGGACAGGAGAGTGACATTTGGTCCAAATTTGAAGTTGCGTCCAAGTTTCAAATTTTGTTCTAATGTGGAGCATTTCACTGGGGTTCTTTACAGCGGATAGAAAGCCCAGAAAGAAACATTTAGAGAAAAAAAATCAAAACCTCCTCCTCCAACATTTGGAAAGTTGCTAGTAGGTGGTGAAGTTTCTGAATGGCAGAAAAATCTCAACCCATCTCTGAGCTCCATCCCACTCCCTAGGACCCAATCCAGCAAAGCACTTAAGCACGTGCTTAACTTTAAGCAGGTGAGTTGTCCCACTGACCTCAGCAGAACTTCTGGCGTGCTTAAAGTTAAGCAGGCTCCGTGGGGCTTCCCTGGCTCCGCACCTCACCGGATCAGGGCCTGAGTTATCCTAGGATGACGCACAAAGGGGGAGGAGTCTGCTTTTCCACCGCCAAGTTGGCACATCCGGCAGAAGGCTGTTCTCAACCACACAAGGGCCTGATCCTCGCTCATGTGAATGGGCAGACTCCAGTGGAGCTGCCGCCAGTTCTTACCAGCTAAGGATCTGGCCCCACTGACTTGAGGGGAGTCACGCAGATTTACACTCACCAGAGATCTACCCCACTAGGCGGAATTCACGCCGGCATGTGTCTTTTTTATCACGTTACATTCTAGTCCAAGGGTGTAAGTGACACACGGATCTGGAGCTGGCCTGCTGCACCGGGGCGAATTTTATGTATTCTGATTGATTGGAAGATTTATTTTTTAAAGGATTCTACTTTGATATTACGCCCTTAAAGTGTTCAAAATCCACACACTAGAAACATTTCTGTGGGAGGGCGTCTCAAACCCACCAAAACTGGTGGCTTAAAAATATTAATTAAGAGGATTTATGCTCTTACCATTTTTGGAAGCACAATTTTTGCAGGCAGCCATTTTCCAAACACACAAGATGGGTTCATTTCGCCTCCTCCACCCTGCTCCTCTTTTCACTAAAAAGATTAAATAGTGAGACATTCCAGGCAAGGAGGAAAAGTTTTTACTAAAAAAAAAATCTTAACAAAAACCCCCTCATCATTTCTGCTGCCGCTGTGTGTGTGAAAGAGAGAGGAAGGTACTTCCGATTAAAAGAAATCATGACTAATAAAGATTGTAAGCAGCTTTGAGATCTGTTCATGAAAACCACCATATTAATATTACCAACTCGCTCTTAGAGGTAGCAGAAGATCTGGGTAATGACAAAATGCAGCTGTAACAGCAGGTGATCACCACTCCATCACAGAGCGGGCAGAACGGGTTTACCGTCACTCCCGCTTTGTACGGGGATATTCGGCAAAGCAGTTTAATGGGGAATAAAGGACAGAGAATCACAGAAATGCTCAAACCCCTGAGCTATCCCTCCTCCTCCAGGTCCTCTGGGATTGCTTAAGTCCTAATGACCCTGCCTGGGGTAACCCACACCAAGGGCTCATCCAGCATAGCACTGGCTCCCTGAACGCCATTAGCTTTGTAGCTACACTGGGTCTTGTGGTGGGAGGAGGTTGTGATCACGTCACATGCCCGGACAACACAGCTATACCGGCAAAACTTTGCAGCTAAGCCCCACGCACAGAAGTTGCACTGGTTTAAGGTCAATCAGTTCACTTGTGTGTGGATACTCTTATATGGGTTTCAAACCGGTTTAGCTTGCGCCTGTAACTTTAAAGGCCCGAGCCAGGTTTAAAATGGTATAGGAATGTCCACACACACACGCACATCGCAATTAGTTTAACTGCATTGGTGTGAAAAAATCACACCCTTGGATCCAGCAATGTAAGTGTGGGTGTAGAGTAAGTTTGAGGGAGGGGGAGGGCTTCTGGCTTCCTCTTCATGAGGGATTAAACTCGAGTTCAGGTGCTGGTTCCCCCCATCACATGCTTTGCATTCAGGCCGCTACCCAGGCCGCATGGGGCGGACGCCAAGTTAGCAATATGAGGGATACGCTAACGGCAGTCACAACAATCAATACATGATGGTCCTCCAATCCCTTCCCACAAGCCCCCTCAGCGGTCAATGCTGTGTACTCTCTAGACATCTGACCCAGGCCCAGAAGTGATCTGTCTTCACATGCCTCCGCTTCACGTCTTCAGGTGACTCAGGCTAACACTTCCAGCACGAAACGGCCAGAGTTTGAACCATCCAATCGGGCAGAGCATGGTGGGTGTGAACCCCTCCCCCCTCACACTCCCCAGGACAAGCCAACAATCGTTTTGATTTTCTATCTTTCTACTAATCCCCTCTCCCCATCTGCCGTCCTACACACAAAACGATCCGACTTGCTACAGCAACTAGAGAGACCGTCCGCATGGCAGTACGCCTCCATCCTTAACCTCGAGCAGCTGATCACCCCAGTCTGATCCCCCTGGGGTACACGGCTACACAAGGGGGATGGGACAGGGGGGTTGGACCCCAACAAAGTTACTATTCACAGCCCCTGAAATATAGATTTTTTTACATTACAATTTAAATTTTTTTTTTTTTTTAAAAAAAACTTTCCCTGTCCCTATAACATAATTATGGGGAAAGTTTTATTTGCTCCTAGGGGCACTGGCTTCCAAAGAAAATAGAAGGTTGCCACAAAAAAAAAAAATTCGAAGAGGGATGATCATGTTTTCATGCTGGTATTTTAATTTCCAATTTGGGGGCGTGCGAGGGGAGGAGTGTGGTCATTTTTTAAAAAATTTAAAAATGTTCACAGATGTAACAACCACAATAGTAATAATATTTAGCAGCTTTTCCAAGGAAAGAATCATTATCCCTATTTCACAGATGGGGAAACAGAGGCACAGAGAGGGGAAGTGAGTTGCCCAAGGCCATGTGGTAAGCTGGTAGCAGAACCGAGAATGGAACCCAGGAGTCCTGACTCCCAGCCCCCTGTGATAACCATCAGTCCACATGCCATTCCCAAAGTTGGGAACAGAACCCAGGAGTCTCTGACTGCAAAGCAGCATAGAAGTGAAAGTGACTAGAAAGGGAAGGTGAAATTAACCAGTGTCATTTCAAGAAAGCAAACAGCATCAATTCCAGGAATGGAAACAAGGCCTAGTGCTTAAGAAGCAGCATGTGAACAGGTCAATGAACAGATACACACATGCTTACAGATGAATCCTGTCTGTGTTTGCAGGATCAGGGTCTACATTTTAAAATCACAATTTGGGATCCTGACATTAACCCAAAGGGATTCAAATAGATTACTCTCTTTTTCTTTTTTTTTGCCTCGAAAATGCCCCTTGCTTTTTAACAAACAAAGATGGCCATATCGCATTCAGGGTCTCTTCCACGCTGGATTTTGGTTTTACATCAACATAGCTATAGCGATGTCTGCATCAACTCCAAAAAAAACCCAAACCACCCCACCCCCAAAAACACAGAAAAATGGTTGTATCAGGTTGAACAACACCTGTTCACCCTGAAGCAGAACGTTTTGTTTCACAGCGTTTTTTAACGGTATTTCCAAAATAAAATTGAAGGTCATTTCTAAACCAAATATTATGATGAAACATTGAAATAGTTTGGAAGTGTCAAAACAAAAAGTTTTGAGAGAGGGCTTGGGCCAAAACAATTTGGTGAAACTGCCCTGTTTTGGGGGCGGATCTGCCTTTTTCAGCCAAATAAAATCTCAACCAACACTTTTCACCCCAGCTCTGCCGCAGAGCTCGAATTTCAAGTTAGTGTAACACAATACCCTTGGCTGGGAACAGAATCCCAGACATGTGGCGATAAAAGCCAAAGCTGCCACCGGGTGAGCTAAAAGTTGTGGCCCATTAGAGGATTCAAACCTTTACGTGCAGCCTGGCCACCCGAGGGAGACAAAGCAACAGGGAACTGGGTTGGCTCTGCCCAGAGTTCAAATCCCCATCGAGGTCACTTGTGAGTCGCTGCACTAGGATTTCACACTATATGGTTGGAAGGGGAAAGAAAAAAAAAATCCAGTGTAGACGCAACGTGAAAAGACATCACAGCCAGGAGCGTTGCTCGGTCACTTGCTTTTAAAAAAAAAAAAAAGACCCCATTCAAAGATGCGCACAGTACGACCCATCCTTATTCTCCACCCTCATCACTGCAGCACGCAGATGGAGGAAAGGAATAAGTGGGACTCTAGCACTTAAGATGAATGAGGTCAAAGGCCCATTCTTACTGAATTCAAGAGGAACTTAAAGAGGTGCTTAAAGTTAAGCGCTTGCTTACATGCGGTCGTGAACGGATGCTTTTGAGAAATCAGGGCCTTCAAGTCAGATTCTCATTTTCCTGTCAAATCATGCGATCACACTTTGTACGAAGGCTCCATTCATAAGCGGTGTGCACAGGGTAATGACGGCGTGAATTCATGGTTCATCGGTTCTCAGGGATGGTTATCAAATCCAATGGGAAGCTTAGAATCAGCCGCAACACAGCCGACGCACCTGTCTTTGATATGCTTGAGACAGGATCCATCAGCTAAGGTTGGTCCTGCTTTGAGCAGGGGGTTGGACTAGAACCTCCTGAGGTCCCTTCCAACCTTGAGAGTCTATGATCATTTATTACCCCTTTGCAAACCAGCTGTAAACAGAACCTGCATAGAAAGCGCAATCAATGATTTACAGATCTATTTAACGAGAGATCATTAAAAGCATGGAGCCTGCACAACGCAAAGGGGAGGAAGGGGGGGAATCCCCCCGGTTTGACTCACAAGGCTACCCAAGAAAACATCCGCACACCCGGTAAGAACAGCGCGAGATTGAAACCGCCCACGCCACCGCCCCCTCTCTCGTTACCCACGCTGCATTAGGAACCGGGGAGGATTTTGTTTTTTTAAAAACACGACGCAACTTTTTTTCCCCCTGGCAAACCAAAAAAAACCCACATTAAACTCAAATCAAAGTGGGACGCTAAAAATAATCATCTTAAGAAATTAAAATAAAATAAATCAGTGAATGGAAACGGCTAACGGGAGGAAGAGGGTTTACTGGAGGCTCTCGGCTGAGGTCCCTGCATCCCCGTCGTGGCTGCCTGTCTCAAAGCTGTGCTCCACTCCCATGATGTCCGGCTCCATCTTCCCAGTGTCGTTGATGAACGTGGTGTAGGTGTCACCTTCCGCCATCAGCAGCTTGAGCTTGGGGATCCAGCTCTTCCGGACCACGCGCCGGGCGTTCGTGCACATATCGGCAGCGATGGCGTTCATCTCGCTCTCCTTGAAGTTGGGGGCGAAGTTCTGGCAGTAGACTGGGAAGCGGAGTAGGAAAAAAAAAAGACGCTTATTAGTCAGGCCACCACATTAGGCCCCCCCCTGCAAGAATATTGTGAGACCCTACTCCCAGTGTCAGATCCACAGAGGACAGGAGACTGTTCGAGCCCAATTCGGGAGCCCAGCGTAACGCTGGGATGGGGAAGCGAGGGGGTGTTCAGTAGAACAGGACAAAACATCTTCCCCACACCCCAATGAAAAATGCAGCTTCAGCAACACCAAAGTGGTTTGCAAATTCACGTCCGTTGCACCTAATTGCTCATTGAGGGGAAAAGCTTAAAAAAATTATACAAAAAAGAATCGCTTTTTTGGTCTGAAATGACTTTTCGTTTCAGTGTTTCCTTCCAAAAATGGTCAAACCAAACCATGCCAGCTTCAACAAAACAAAATGTTTCGTTCCACCCAAAACTCTTCCCCCCCCACAATCTTTTAATTCATCAACAATCTCCGAAGTTTTCATTTTCGCTCCACCCAAACTATTCATTGTTTATTTTTACTTTTTGATTCACCAACATTTTGAAACCTCTCCCCCATCTCCTCCAACTTTTCTAAATTGTCAACAAACCATAAAAACCTGTTCTTTGCCCTGCTGTGGTGTTAGGAACCAGCTATTGGAAACCAACCGACAACAAACAAAAGTCCTGTTTTCTAGAGTGACTAAAATAGTCTAAAAACTGCCGAGATTAGATCTGGGGTAAAAACTGTTATTTTATTTTAAAAAACAAGCAGCTTTTTAGCTTGGGCCTATATTTTTTGACTGTCCCTCTGCAGCCTCTGGCCAGCAGGGGGGATGATCTCAGTGATGGGAGATACTGTCTCTCTCTTTAGATCTCCATTCCCCCCCACCACATATAAAGAGTATAATTCTCCTGTGCATCGGTGAGTCTGGCCCTTTAACAGGGGGAGGGGCCATGATTAGCCCACCCCTTCCCCAGGTGGAGAGTACAAGGGTCAGGTGATGGGGAGCACGTGCCTCAGAATGAGGTGACCAGACAGCAAGTGTGAAAAATCGGGACAGGGGGTGGGGGGAAATTGACGCCTACATAAGACACAGCCCTGAATATCGGGACTGTCCCTATAAAATCAGGATGTCTGGTCACCCTACTCGGAACACAGAGCCAGAGCTCCTGGAGGAATTCGGACAGGCCTTGGCATCACAACCCCTTCTTGGGCCAGCTGGGTCTCTGGGCCTGGCCCCCCGTTGGCCTCTGGATGTTCAGGCCAGGAGCTCCTGATGCAAAGGGCATGGAGCTCAATGGGGAGGACACAAGGGGCTGCGGGTTCGGCTCCACAGCGTCACTGGGACTCCAAGCTGCCCACCTGGATGTGGGGCAGCACCATGTGGGGTGAGAGAGGCTTTCTGAGCCGTGCTCGTCCCCCCCACAGGGGGGGCCGGAGGATGCTGCCTTGGGGAGCCCCTGCCCCGGATACTCACACTTCACGGCATGCAGGACCCTGCTGTCCAGCGGCTTCCGGCTGGGGTCGTTGGTGGACGAGCGGATGCCAGTGCCGCAGCTGTTTGCCAGAGTGTTCCTAGCCAGGGAAGAGCGCTGAGAATGAGAACTGAAGACCCTCTGGGCGATGCCCGGCCCTGCCCCCTAGATCCCCATCCCCCTGCTCTACCCCTGCCAGTTACCGTAGGTTGCGGGGAACCCAGTTCTCATTCCTGGCCCCTTGTGCTCTAACCACTAGGCCCCACTCCCTGCCTGGAGCTGGGGCTAGAACCCCAGAGTCCTGCCTCCCAGTGCTGCATCAGGACGGGAAGAGAGAGCTCCCACCCCACCCCCACAAGACAGAAACCCAAAATTCACCGGTCGAAAAAGGATGCCAGAAGCCGCCTGAGAAGCACTTTGTGCCGCGTCCCAGCACTGACGTGGCAATTCATCAGCTGCGCCCGGGTGATGTACACGTTCGTACCTAGACGGGGTGGGGGGGGGAAAACCCCATTAGGACCCAGGAGTGTCCCTCTGACTCCCCACAAGGGGGCGCTGCTAAGGACCAGCCTCCATTTCTGCCTCACTGCGGAGCCTGCTCCTGGCCTCAACAGAACGGAGCCTCCATCCCCAACCGGGTCGCAGCAGATGGCGGCTTCTGCGTGGCCAGGGAGGTCCTGGCTTCGGGGCAACACGGAATGAGGGCCCGGGAGGTTAGTGATGACGACTGAGCCCGCTGTTGTGCTCAGCACCGCACGGATCCCCCCACTGTGACCAAATTCCGGGTCCCCTTCTGGGGCGGGTGCCCCATAGACCCCCTCCTCCAACCAAGATTGGAGTTTCCTGCTGTGCTGGTAACCCCACCCCCAGCTGAGATTGGGGTCCCCTGTTGTGCCAAGCACCACACAAGTACCCGCAACCGAGATGGGGGTCCCCCCAGCATTAGGGCCCTACCCGTCGTTCAGGGCACGGCACAGTCCCTCTCCCCAGATTAAGACTGGAGTCCTCTGTCACGCTGGGTGCTGCATAGACAGCTCCTGCCCTGACCGAGTCCCCACCAGTCCAGGGTAGGATGGGAAACGGAGGTACCGGGTCAGGGGAACTTGCCCAAGGTCACACAGGAGGGCAGTGGCAGAGCTGGGAACGGAACCCAGGTCTCGTGAGTGCCAGCCCATTGGGCTTCACTGCCTCTCCTGTCACTGGCCCCCGTTTGCCAACACACAGGAACATGTGTTCAGCTCCCGGTAAGGGAAGAACCTCACTGAGTTTGGATCAAGCCCTAAAATAGGGGCAGAACATTCACATGCGGCAATTCAATTAGCCCCCAGCCCCAGACTGGTATCTGCCTCCTGCCCCCAGTTCTGCCCCCCTGCCACCTCCCCACACCTGTCACGAGCTCCAGCTTCTCAGCAGGGTCGCCCTCGTCGTACAGCTTGGGGTGACACCGGTTCCCGATCTGGTTGATGAGCTCGGCCGGCAGCGACGCCAGGTCCTGCCGCACCCGGATCCGGTTGCGCGACTCAGAGGCCACCTGGTCAGGCAGGGCTTCCACCTTCTCCGCGGCTGCGGCTGCTGCTGGGGGGCCAGGGGGAGCAGAGGGTGAACACACAGAACACAGCTCCTCAGCCTAAACATTCAGTTGGGTGGGGGGTAGGATCCAGGACTCCTGGGTTCTTTACCTGGCTCTGGGAGGGCAGTGGAGTCTAGTGGTTAGAGTGGAGGTGGTGGCGGGGGAGGGGCTGGGAGTCCGGACTCCTGGGTTCTACTCCCAGGTTTGCTGCCAACTTGCTACAGAGACTAGGACCTGTGATTCTGTGTGTCGGTTTCCCTTTCTGGGGGGGAGGATGGTAATTTGTTACCCACGCACAGACGGGATCTGGAGCGCAAGGGGTTTTTCTCTCCAGCTGGAGAAGAGCGAACTCTCCTCTATTGCAATGGGGACCCACCAGTCCCACTCCCCTCCCCTGCCATGGGTATTTATCCCCTGGGTAAACACCCTTCTCTAGCCACTGAGCCCCGAGAAAGACCCTCAGCCCCACCGCGGAGACCCCTGCTTTGAGAGCAGCCTGGGTGCGCCCGGCCGGCTGGGAACAGGCTGAGCCTTTATCCAAGGAGAAGCCTGGAAGAGTTGGAGAAACCCCAGAAAAACCAGCATCTCCAGGTTGTTGATTTAAGGCTGCTATGCCCAGATGTTGCAGCTCACATCTTTGTCCTACCCCCACTGCTGGGGTATCTGGGTGCCTCTCAGTGCATGTCTCCTGGGACACAGGGCAAGGATGGGAAACTGAGGCACAGAGTGATTGATCAACATGCACCCAGTCACATTGGGAACTTGTGGCATAACTGGGATTTGAACCCGGGGCCTTCAGGGCATGGGGTATCGCCCTCACCACTGGGCCACCCTTCCTCTTGTGGGGTCCCTAAGCTTTTCCAGACCAGACGCTCCAGCTTGTGTGGAAATGAAAACAAGTCCTTGGCCTCACCCCTCCTTAATCCTGACATCAAATATATCACACGCAGCAGCAGAGCAGAAGCCCCGCCCCTTCCCTAAGCCACTCCCCAAAGGGGTGGAGCAATATAGCCCCGCCCCTTCCATCAGGCACTGCTCTAGGGAGAGAAGCAATATAAGCTCCACCCCTTCCCCAGTCCCTCACTGAGAGGCTCAAGCAGTAAAATCCTCTCCCCTTACCCTAGCCGCTCCTCCAGTATAAGCTCCGCCCCTTTCCCAAGCCCCTCCCTCCAATGGGTGGAGCATTTCAAGCCCCTCCCCACCCAGCCATTCTCACCTGTCTGCCCTACATTCATCATGCTGTACATGGTGTACATGTTGCAGATCTGCCGGTACTGCTCATCGGAGCCTTCCTCGGCCGCGTCCTCCTCTTCGTCCTCCTCGTTGTGGTAGGAGCTCGGGCTGTCGCTCGTGTAGGCGCTGGACGTGCCGGGGCTGGTCTGGTCGGACGTGCTGGGCCCGCTCACCACGCCGGACCCGCCTCCTCCCCCTGCTTGCGCCCCCTGCTGCTGCTGCTGCTGCCGGTTGCCTCCGAGGTCCTGCGTGGAGAACTTGGCCATTTTGCGGCTCCCGTTGTTGCCTCCTCCCCCGCCGCCGCCTCCCTCCTTCTGGCCGTTGTCCCAGAGCCGCTTGACCACGAAAGTGCACTGGACGGAGTCCGACTCCTGCTGCTCTGTCTTGACGCGGGACACCAGGGGCAAGGGCGTGTTACAGGAGGGCCAGGTGGAGGTCTGGGCCACGGGGCTCTGGGGCTCGGAGGAAGGGGTCTCCTCGGCGTGCAGGCCCTGGGAGTCGCAGCTGGGGGAGCTGACCTTCAGGAAGAACTCAGTCCCTTTCTCCATGATCTCCTGGATCTGGAGGAAGCCGGCCGTGTACATCAGCAGGAACTGGTCTCCCACGTTCATGCTCAGCCGGCCGGTGTAGCAGAAGCTGAGGATCTGCTGGAAGGACTGGGGCTGCACAGCCGCCGGCAGCTCCACCACCGCGCTCTTGCTGTTGTTGAAAAGGTCCCGGAAGTAGGAACTGCTGGCCGCCAGGACGGCCCGGTGGGCCTTGAAGGCGTGGCCCTTCACCACCACCGAGACGTCGCAGTACAGCCCCTGCAGGCGCTGCTCGTTCAGGCACTCCAGGATGCTGTTACCAAAGTTGGGGATCTCCATCTGCAGCGTCTGCGCCATCGTCCCTCCTGGCTGGGGGCGGGGGCGGGGGCGGGGAGGCGGCGGGGGGGTCGGCTGGAGACAGGCAGGAGGGGACAGCCAGGGGGGCGGGGAGGGCAGATGGAAGGGAGCGGAGGAGACGCGTGACCATGGGTGGGCAGGCACCATGACAGATGTACGGGGGTACGGACGGACACGAACCACAATGAGATACACCAGGGGAGATGCATGGTGATGGACAGACAGGTCCGGAGGACAGCGGATGGAGGAGGACAGGCGGACAGGTATGAGGACAGAGACAGGCAGACAGACGGGGTAGATGGACGCAGAGAGGTAACAAAGGAGAGAGGATCAGAGAAGGCAACGGGAAGGTAAACAGGGACAGTGACATGGGGGGAGAGAAACAGGTGGGGAGACAGGCGGAGACACAGGTGAGACATGGAAATGGGGGGGATGATAAAAGGGAGCGGGGGGGGGAATAAAAAGGAAAGGTCGTTAGCTATTTGCCTGGCTGTGACGGAGAGACCCCGTCCCGTTAGGCAGGTTCACATTAAGATCTTTAGGATGCCGCCGCATGGGGCCCGTGTCGTATTAAAACCCTGGGGAACAACACCCACCGTGGGGCCCAGCGGAAGGGGCTGACCCCGACACCTCTGGATCCCACAGCCAGAGTCCCATTTGCTCCATGTCTGTAGGATCCATTCCTAGACCCCAAGGGCAGAAGGGACCATTGCGATCTGTAGAACCCTGGCCAGAGAACGGCCCCGAAAGGATTCCTGGAGTGGAGCTTTTCGAAACACGCCCCGTGACGGAGCCGCTGGCCAGCTGTTCCAATGGTTACTCCCAGCAGGAAACACAGACCCCTTGTCTCCAGTCTGAATCTAACTTCAGCTTCCAGCCAGAGGGTCGTGTTAGAACCGTCCTCTCTGGACAGAAGAGCCCGTTACTCTCGGGGGACTGCGATCACGTCACCCCTTCCCCTTCCCTCTAATAAGCTGAACGGATCGAGCTCCTGGAGCCGACCATTATGGGGAAGGTTTTCTATCCCTTTAGATCAGGTATCTCAAACTCGAATCTCCAGGAGGGCCACATGAGGACTAATACATTGGCCTGAGGGCCACATCACCGACACACCTCCACACTGTCCCGGCCCCACCCCCCACTCCACCCCTTTCCCGCCCCCATTCCAACCCCTTCCCCAAATCCCTGCCCTTGCCCCACCTCTTCTCCACCTCCTCCCCTAAGCGTACGGCGCCCTGCTCCTCCCCCTCCCTCCTGGAAACAGCTGTTTGGCGGCAGGATGTGCCTGGAGGTAGGCAGAAGAGTGGGGAGCAGCATGCAGGGGTGGGGTGGGGAGCTTAGTGTCCACAGGAAATAACTTTGGGGAGAGGTGGGGTGGGGGAGTTTGGCGGCCACAGGAAGTAACTCCGGGGGGATGAGGGAGGGTGCGGGGAGCTTGGCAGGCCACAGCAAAGAACTCTGCAGGTTGCATGTTTGAGAGCCCCGCTTTAGATCATTCTCGTGGCTCTTCTCTGACCCCTCTTCAATTTATCAACATCCTTCTTGAATCATGGGCACCAGAATTGGGCACCACATTCCATCCTTGGCCGTGCCAGTGCTGAATGCAGAGGGACAATCACCTCTCTGCTCCCACTCCACATTCCCGTTTATACATCCCTGGATCCCACTAGCTGTTTTGGCCTCAGCGTCACACTGGGAGCTCCTGCTTCAGCTGATTATCCACCAAAACCAAATCTTTTTCCGAGCCCCAGTCTGGACTCATGGCTGATGGGCTGGAGACGTCTACAATTAGCTGTAATAAAACACAGCGTTGGCTTGTGCCCAGCTTACCAAAGGATCCAGATCGCTGTCAGTGACCCGTCATCTTCATTGTTTACCCCTGCCCCAGTCAATGACAACTGCAATACCTCACCCTCCCAAACGGTAACGGTTCCATCTTCACAACCCCACCGTGAGGTAGGATGGTGCTATTCTCCCCAGTGTACAGATGGGAAAACTGAGTCACAAAGAAGCTCAAGGTCACCCTGGGAGTCTGTGACAGAGCTGGGAACTGACCCCGGGTTTCCCAAGTCTCAGGCTGGTGTCCTACCCCCTGGAAATCCTGACACATCCTGGATCTTAAAGCATGAGCCTTCGCTACCTCTGCTAGAAGACTCGGCTCTGTCCACCCAAGGCTGGTCCAGGCTCTAAGCGGCCCAGTCACCACTCCAAGGAGACAGAGCGCCACACCTAGCGGGTGTGGTGTGCACATCCACTCGCTCTCTGACTCTTGCCCAGTGTTTGGCCTCCACACCATCCTGTAGCAGTGAGTTCCACAGGCTAATGATAGGTGGTCGGGACAAGTATTCCCTTTGATCCATTTTGGGATGGTTACAAAGATCCAGGGTGCCCCTGAGCCCGCACAAGCTCCTTAGTCACACAGCCAAACACTTGCTAACGAGGTGGGAAAGTCACTGAGACTTGCCAAGCCTATCAAATTGCTGGGAGAAGGGTTAATTTATTCGTGATTAGCAGACAAATTTGCTATACTTTTTTTGTTTTTTAAGCTAATTGATTTTTTTTTTAAATCCCAAGAGAATGGGAGAGGCTCCACCTGCCTCTGACTCACAGAGCCCCCTGCCCCCCCCGGCTGGGTCACAGCCAGCAGCCCCCCAGAGAGGAAAGAAGCCGTGTCCTGTTTCCTGGCCCACGAACCAACTGCTCCCCTAACCTGGGAACGGATGAAAGCGGGCGTCCCACAAAAGGGAAAGGCACCGAGTCCTATTCCCTCCTGATCCAGCCAGTCCCCTAACCAGGGCTGGATCCGAGATGAGCCCCCCCAAGAAGGGAAAAGGCCCCACGCTCCTTTCCCTAACCGGCCCCCGTGCATGGTACGTCTTTTACGGGCCGGGGGGAGGCAAGATGCAGTGAGCAACACAGGCGTGTCCTGCACCATTTCGAGCGGTGGCAGACATTGAAACCAGGAAAGAAACCATCCATGGAGCGGGAGTAAACACCGGCTGAACGAGCCACGCAGGGAGGCCAAGCAAGAGCGCAGAAAGGTAACCAAGTGAACAGAGTACTGACTTATCCGCCACGTGGTGCCTGGTCTCCACCGACACGACCGCTGCGAGCCGGGGACGGGCGTGTGGTCGTCCAAGTCCCCCGTCGGCAGCTCCCCAGCCCCGGAGTGGGGAGCAAACCAAGGCCCCTGCGGCTTTGCCTTCTCATTAGCCCAAGCCCTGATGAGCCGCCTTCTCTCCTGCCCTGGATTTAGCCATTTCAAGAAAGCCCAGCCGCTGTGGGTATTCCTAGTGGGCGTGGGGCCTCCCAGTCCCAATTTTACATGGGGCGGGACAGTGGAAGGTCAAGGTACGGGCAAAAGAAGAGATCTGCCTAAAGCTGTAGAGGGAATCAGTGGTGGAGCTGTAGAGAGAACCCAGGAGTCCTGGCTTTGAACTCTCCACTCTAATCACTAGGCACCACTCCCCTCCTACAGCTGGGGATAGAATCCAGGTATAGCTTCTAGCCCCACCCCCACCTCGCTCCAACTACTAGACACTACTATCCTCTTAGAACTGGGCAAAGAACCCAGGAGTCCTGGCTTCCAGACCGCACCTAACAGAACAGAATCTTCCACCCCCTGCTGTCCCAGCCTCGTTCCTTGGCTTCCTGTTCACCTCCTTTCAAGCTTATTCGTCCTGATTTTTCTAAAAAGCCTTTGAAATACTGGGATGCTCAAGTCTCTTCTTTCTAACGGGGGCAGACCAGGAGCGGGCGCTGGCTGAGACGCCTTGGTGCCAGGGAGAAGCCAGGTCCCGAATCTCTGAACAGAGAATGTTTTCCGCACAGCTGTCTGGTCGTAGCTGCCATGATGGAATCCCACCGCAGCAGCACTTTGTAATAAACACAAAACTACAATCCCAAGCCCTCGCCCAGCACGCCTCACACTCAGATCTCAAAGGAGGTCACTGTCATCCTTATTTTACTGATGGAGAAGCCGAGGTACAGAGCGGGATAAGCGACTCGCCCAAGGGCCCCCAGCAGGCCAGTGGCAGCGTTAGGAATAAAACCCAGGTCTTCCAAGACCACTAGGCTGCACTGTGCTAGGCGCTGTACAAATACAGAACAAGAGGAGAGGCCCACACTCAAGCAGCTCATGCCGCGACATAAACTCATTTGCTCTCTGCTTCTCCCAGGACTGGAATTCTGAATGCAAACCTTCCCGGGCAAAGGCACCATCAGGACAAAAACAAGGGCACGTTTTTCCTCCGCCTTATTCTGCAGGCTACTTATAAGATTCCTTCGGAAAAAAGAGAAGCGAAAGGAAGGTCTTGTGCTGAAGATAATGGACCGGGACTCGAGGGCCTGGGCTCCGTTCCTGGCATCGCTCAGCCTTGTCTGCTTGGCGAAGTTGAACCGGTTTAACTCTTTTTTTTAACGACCCAGGTAACCTCCGCATGGATGGTCTGAATTCGGTCGAGTTTAAGTCCGTCTCGAATCGACTTAAACCAACCCCAGAGAAGCTGCTTTTACACCAAAACCGGAGCGCCCCTTGGCACTGCTTTCACTCCGCTTGGCTTATGTTCACACCTTCACTTCAAACCAGCGCAACATTTTCATGCTGACGTGTCACCTTCTGGGCCCCCGTCCGCACCCTGATAAACCAGGGGCACTGAACCTGCCTCGGTCCCTTTATTTATAGGGCAGCAGGGTTTAAGACCGGGAGGGACCTTGGGATCCTCTATCCCGACCTGTGCTGAGCCCAGCAGCTTGCCTTTGGCTATTGCAGAGATGGACCCAGAGACTTCACAAGCTGTAGATTCCACCTCCTGGAGGTTTGTTCCAACGGTGAATCACCCTGAGCGTTAAAATCTGCTGCCTTATTTCCAATCTGAATCTGTCTAGCTAGAGAGAAAGCTCACTGGGGAACGGCCAGTCTCTCACCCTGGGCATGTGCTATGCCCGGCCTGATGGGACACAGATCTCGGCTGGAGCGAGGTCTGTGCCGTTCCTGGCATGATGCAGCCCCCTGGTCTCTTCCGGGAGGTCTATGCAGGGCTCGAATCACTGGAGCGGGTGGAAGTCTGTGCAGGGCCCGGCAGGAGAGGGCCCCCAATCTTGGCTGGAGGGGTGCACGACACAACCCAATTTCGCACTGCACAAGCATCCTATAGAGACAGGTGATGATTATGTGACATCTGAGCCCAGGGCACGTTGTCCTACAGCCCAATCTTTGCTAAGAAACCCAGCAAAAATATAAGACTGAGGTCTTCTCAGCCCTGTTCCCCCAACCATCATCTTACCCAACGGCCAGCCCCACCAATCAGAGCTGGCCGACTCTCCACCCTGATCCCCCATACACAGCTTCAACTCTGAGCCCCACCAGCTCTTGGCTTCAGAGACCTCTGCTGAGTCTGGCTGGGTCCAGCCCCCACCCGTCCCACCGGTAGTTTGGTGCTGGATCAACTATCTCTGAGACTCTGTATAGCCCCAGCACGGGGGCAGGGGGGGAATTCACTTGTAGTCTCTTCAATCCCGCCGACTGCAACAGCCAAGGAAGGAACAAGGCTGAGACCCGACGACTCGTTCCACCTAATGGGCCACCTGCCAGATGGGGGTGGCTTTCAGCCTTCCCCAGTCCAAGGAAGATTAATACCTCTAGCCCCAGGGTCCCAACCTCTCTCTCCACCCACTCCTGCACGCTCGCCACCTGGATCAGACACCTGATACCCCCACCGAGGTTCCCAAATCACAGGAGGAAGGGGTAGGGTAACCGTCAGATCAGAGGGAGCCTTTCACATCAAACTCAGGGACACTGACAGACGGGCTGGGGGAGCAGAGACGACGGTTCCCTTGAGAAAACTCCCTGGCATTTACTACTGATTTGCATTAGAGGCCTTGACCCATGTCCCTGACCCAAAGATCTTTTCGTTTCAATCCACTAAACACAGACACTATGGCACCCTACGATCTCTGCCTCTCCTGGGAGGGAGAGGGATGCCACAGTCTCTTTAGTGGGGGTTCTCCTCTGCCAACCCCACACCAAGTGAGGGGAAACCCCTCGTGGACAGAGCTCCAGGGCCATAGAACAGAACCTCAGACCCCTGCAAGAAAGGAAATCATTTGAAAGGTGCCATTCTACTGCACATGCAGGCAGGACTGGCCAGGTCTCAGGACACCTGGGATCTGTTCTCCACCACAGACCTGGAGTCAGTCACCCTCTGGCCTCAGTTTCCCCTTCTATCATTTGTTCACTTAGTCTGTTGGGACGGTGACTTGCTCTGGGTGCTACCCTCATATGCCCAATAAGGGCTGAATCCTGCATTACTGGAGTCAATGGTACAGGCTCAAGGGATATGGAGGGGTAGTCCCTCCCCCAAAGGGCCTCCACACTCTCCTATACTTATGACATTTATCTTAGCAGGGCAGGGAGAAAGTTCTTTGTCAGTTTCATCTTCCCAGTCTCCTGAAATCAACGAGGTTTGTGATTCCCATTATTTTTATTTATAAGATTAATTTTTAAAACCCATTTAAATCAAAAAGTTTGTTCTGCCCATAGTAAGTTCTGTAAAACTGTTACAAAGCCTGAATTTTGGGCCTGTTTATTGTAGACAGGGACAGACGCTCTGCCTCTGTAATTTAACAGAGCGATGGTTAAGAGGTGGCTTGATCACAGTCTTTAAGTACCTACCTGGGGAACAAAATATTGATCATAGAGGGCGCTTCAGTCTAGCAGACAAAGGTCTAATAAGAGCTAGTGGCTGGAAGCTGAAGCTAGACAAATAAGACACAAATTTTTAAGAGGGACAACTTACTACGGGCTACCTTGGATTCTCCATCACTGGCCATTTTTAAATCATGTTGGGATGTTTTTCCAAGAAATCTGCTCTACTTCAAACCAGAATTAATCAGGGAAATCCCACAGCCTGTTATTATTCAGATCGCACTAACTGATCTCAGTGGTCCCTTCTGGTTTTATAATCTATGAAGAAAATGTAATGCTTCTCCCGTTAATCTGACTCTCAGTAATAAACACTTGATACTTATTTCTTCCAAGGGTTTCATGGTATTCTGCACATGATCATTAACCAGCCTCCACGTGCACCCCACACTTCTTCACCCAAGGATGAGTCAGTATCATTGTCCCCATTTTACTGATGGGGAAACTGAGGCACAGAAAGGGAAGGCAACTTGCCAGAGGTAACCCACCCAATCAGTGGCAGAACTTGGAATCTAGACGCGCTGGTTTCCAGCGTCTCCAGCTCACACTTCCAGACCACAATCTGTGCCAGACAGGAATAAGAACCCAGGAAGTCCTGGTCTCTATCTTCCTATCCTAATCACTAGATTCCAGAGACTAGACCCACCCTCCCCGCACCTGGGAAGAGAACCCAGGAGTCCTGATTTTCAGTCCTCCATCCTGACACCGATTTATAGGTACCCCCATACTATGGAGCTACACGGCATACAACATGAGGGCATTGCCAACCTCACCACCAGCTAATGAGCACAGCTTCCCCCGGTTTGAGGTTCAGGAATCTTGGTGGGAGTGGGTGTTGGGATAGGTAAAGGGTTCAGTAAAGACATGAAAAACAGCTGGTGTGCTTTCCAACCGTCCGGACGCCTGGGTTCTATTCCCAACTCCGCCACTGACCTGCTGGGCAACCTCAGGCAAGTCCTTCCCCATCTCTGAGATTCCCTTTCCTTTCCCACTGGTGCCCATGAAGTGCTCCAGTGCAGCGTGGGCCCACTGATCTCGGCTGGTGCCTTTAGGTGCTCTTGCAATACAAGTGACCATCGCCCGGCAGGAGAAAAGAGAATGGCTTTGCCGGATCTGCACCCCATGATCGCCCTCTGGGTTTTTCTGGCAGCCCCAGATACCCGATTGGGGCACATTGCGAAGCAGGTTTTACATGGGCCACAAGAAGGAGGCTGCCTCTAACTTCCCAAGGCTGTTTTCAGCCCTACCCACACCACCACCCACGGCAGATTTAATATCAAGGATCCAACTCTGACTCTGCCAGAAGCATCAGAGGAATAAGTTGCCCGACAGCAGGAACCCCCTCCCTCCCGCCCCCGCCCCAGCACCAAGTCCTGCCACTCTCACGGATCAGGTCCCTGCCCATGGACCCAGAAAGCCGTGTGCCTGGCTCCTGCCGGGATCCCAACCCCTACAGTTCTGTTCAGGCTTTAACAAAGAGCTCCCCAAGAAGGCTGTACCTCACTGACCCCTGTCCTAAGATCCCAATCACCCTCCCAGCCAGCGCCAGGAGTGGAACCCAGGGATCACAGCTCCTAGTCCACCACACCCACTCCCAGAGCCGGGAGCGAACCCATGTGTCCCGACTCCAGCCGCCTTGCTCCGTCCACTAGACTCCACCCCATCTCAGCACCCTAGAGTCATGGTTCCCAGCATTGTGCTTTAACTGCTAGACCATATTGCCTCCCTAGTGCTGTGACAGGGCCCCAAGTTGCTTAGAGTTTGTGGCGTAGACTGGACGCTCCGCTAGACAGTTGCAGAGGAAGCCCTCAGACCCAGCTACTGCACTAGGTCTCGACAAGGAAGCAACACTGAGACACAATGATCAGGAGACCAGACCGGGGATCAGGAGACAAGAGATCCATTCCCAGCTCTGCTACCGACTTGCTGGGCGACTCTGGGCATCCCACTTCCCTGTTCTGTGCCTCAGTTTCCCCTCTCACCCAATGTCTATTTAGATTGCAAGCTACTTGGGGTAGGGGCTCTCTCGCACCCTGTATCTGTGAAGCACCCCAATATTATCTATTTTAGGTACTTATGTGGCCTCCCATTACCATAGTATCTAAGTATCTCACAACCCTTACTATATTTATCCTCAGCCCTGGGACCGGGATTTGGAAGTCTCTCAGGGAGCATGCAACATAGGAGGGAATTGAATCCGGCTCTCCCAAGTCCTAGGGAAGTGGCCTAACCTATAAGAGGCTGGGGTCCGTGTACCTCAGTGATAGCCCGTATATCAGTTGTCACTAACCGGACGCTCATTCTGCTGGGACGGTGGACTGGGCTACACAGACCCCAGAAAAGCTTAAAAAACAGAATCTACACACAAGATTCAGATATCACAACCCTTCCCCGCCAAATCCATACAGAACTGCAACCCCCAAATTGCAACCCAATCCAAAATGTACTGAAAAAATATACAATCCCAAATAGAAATAGCAACGCAAACAAAACAATACATTAATATATATATATAAACCCAGCCTGAACATTGCAACCTAAACAAATGGAATAGAAGTGAAATACAACCCAAATAAAACAATGCACTTATTATATATACACACACACTGAAACTTTCAACCCACAGAATTAGAAAAAGGGAAAACACCACAATGTGCGTTGTTATATACACACTCTCTACATAAACCAGAACAGTGTGACCCAAACAAACACAACCCAAGCCGGACAGCTAAACCTGCCCCCGCCCGCTCCACACTGTAAATAAATAAAAATGTGAGCAGTCTGGTAACGCTTTTTCGGTGACGTGAAGAAATACTTGCTACACCCTCACGTCAACCCACTCTGGGGTTGTTCCAGTTGCACAAGCCACAGAGTTGATCCAGGGAAAACTTCCTGGTTTTTTGTTTGGTAGTTTTTTTATTTATGTTTTACTGTGGGGGCGGGGGAAGCATCCCTTTATCCTTCCCCTGCCTCTTTGCCAAACACCATTAACTCCCAACACATGGCAAGGAGAAGGGCAGTCTGTGCCCCGCCCCCACGCAAACTCCCGGCCTCCCTACCCCCAAATTCCCAAGCAGCTCAAGTTTACTTTAGACTGGTGGCTTTTGGCCCTTCCCTTGGGGCTGGGCGTGCAAGCAGCAAGATAACAAAAGCCCATCTAGGCCACAGGGGGCTGCTAGGATGGGAAGACCCCCAACTACAGCTAGGAGAGGACCCTCATCCTGGGGGGCAGCCCCCCACAAGAACTGCAGTAGAAGAGTTTCTCCACACAGGAGCCTGATCGGTTGGGGGAGTCACTCCCTCCACTCTGTCCAGAAGGGGGTGCATAGGGGGAGGTCACACCAGGCTTTATAGTAGGGGATGGTAATTCTTTTCTCATGGGGGGGTGGGGGAGGTCCCCTCACCTGGAAGAGATTGGGAGGGTCTAGGAGAAAAGTGGGGGGCAGCGAGAGAACTCCCCATGGGGCAGAAAGTTTCCTGAAGGCGCTGGGGGGTGGGCAGAGGCTGAGCTGGGATGGCCTAGCTCCCCTCCCCCGCCCCCATACCACCCAGGGGAAGGGGTGCAGGCTGCTTTTCCTGGGGTGGAGTGCTCCCGGGCAAGGCACAGGGGAGAAGGCCCAGTGGGGAAGAGAAGAAATTTCCCCCTTCTCCACCCATGGGGTTGCAGTAAGTGGGTCTGATGTGGGGACTGCAGCAGAGGGGGGCCAGAGCAGGTCCCCCCCAGAATCAGAGGGTGCAGTGGGGGGTCAGGTGGGGGGTGGTCCCCCCAGGATCAGAGGGTTCAGGGTGGAGCTGCAGCAGAGGGGGAAGGAGTCGATTCCCCCCAGGATCAGGGAATGCACAGAGGGGCAGATTTGGGGGGCAGAGCAGGTTCCCCCAGGATCAGGGGTGCAGTGGGGGGTGAGA
>ML677403.1:2404496-2447390 GCA_007922305.1 Dermatemys mawii
GGGGGTGAGATTTGGGGGGCAGAGCAGGTCCCCCCAGGATCAGGGGGAGCAGTGGGGGGTGAGATTTGGGGGGCAGAGCAGGTCCCCCAGGATCAGGGGGTGCAGTGGGGGGTGAGATTTGGGGGGCAGAGCAGGTCCCCCAGGATCAGGGGGTGCAGTGGGGGTCAGGCGGGGGGCAGAGCAGGTCCCCCCAGG
This sequence comes from Dermatemys mawii, assembly GCA_007922305.1. Lineage (NCBI taxonomy): Eukaryota > Metazoa > Chordata > Testudines > Dermatemydidae > Dermatemys > Dermatemys mawii. The sequence goes on from ML677403.1 coordinate 2,404,692, forward strand.
ATGCGGGGCGCGGGCCGGCTCCCACCTGTGCACAGGGGCGGTCTCCGCGCAGGGCTCAGCTCGCCCTCGCCTCGCAGCAGCGGCAGCCATTCATTGCCAGCCAGGCCGGCTCAGCCGAGGGCCGAGCGCTCCGATGCGGCAGCGGCCGCCGCCAGCCGGGGCCTCCCCGTGCATCAGGCGCACCCTCGCCCAGGCGCGGCTAGCTGAGCCCCGAGCGGGCTGCTCCCTGCTGGGCCCAGGGGCGGGCCAGGGCGCAGGGCCCCCTCCCCCATCTGTCTGCTGGGCTGGCCGGGAAATGCCGCTGGGTGAACGTGCCAGCCAGGCTCTGGGCTTGTCCCGGGGGCGGGGGCGGGGGAGATAGATAGATAGATAGAGGGGATGTATGGGGATAGATAGATAGAGGGGGTGTGTGGGGATAGATAGATAGAGGGGTGTGTGGGGATAGATAGAGGGGGTGTATGGGGATAGATAGATAGAGGGGTGTATGGGGATAGATAGATAGATAGAGGAGGTGTATGGGGATAGATAGATAGAGGGGGTGTATGGGGATAGATAGATAGATAGATAGAAGGGTGTGTGGGGATAGATAGATAGATAGAGGGGGTGTGTGGGGATAGATAGATAGAGGGGGTGTGTGAGGATAGATAGATAGAAAGAAGGGGTGTATGGGGATAGATTCATATGATTCTATCTATCTAATACATATACACCCAGAATAATAGAATCACAAAATTATATTATTCTATGTAACTGTGCAGTAAAGATTACTTACTATAAAACCATATATATATATACACACACACTAAATTTTGTATCCTAGACATATAAACATATATATAAAGTCATAATATGACTATATTATAATGATTATATAATTTTAACACAGCAACGATATACAAAGTTATGTACAGAGAAATTGTGTGTATATATAGATAATAATAGAATCACGATTCTATTATACATATATAATTTCTCTGCACTAAACTTATTCCTTCCATATTTATATATGCATGCTAAATTTAATATCCTAGCATTACATTTATATATATATATAAAATAAACATATATATAAAGTCCTATGATTAAAATATCATTATATATATTTTTGGTATAGCAATATATCTCTAAAAAGTATAGTACACAGAAATAATATAAAATATGTAGCTATATTTCAGAATAATAGAATTATACATATATGTTCTCAGCACTAAATTGATGCATGTACTTCTCTGCATTAAACTTTTTCCTTCCCTTTAAATAGTGTGTGTGTGTGTGTATATATATATATTACATTTAGTATTCTAGCAATTAACATTATATATATTTATATTAATGATGTAAACATATATTGTGTATAAAATCAATATATTATATTAATTATATTAATTAATTATATTACAGAGAAATATATAAAGTTTGGTGCAGATAAATCCTATTAAATGGGAGAGCCAGACTCAACAAATATATAGGAGAAGCAGATATCATACTTAGGAAGTTTGGATCCAGAAAGCAAAATACATCTGCTTTCTTGACATGGCTGCATTTTGTGGGGTACTCCATGGATGTCTCATGCCACTCCTTGCATTGTGACATGGTGATTTTTATGGCCAGGCTGCCTGGGTTGCAGTCATGATGCGGCCACATGAAAGGGGCGGCAGCCTGACAGTGATCCTCAAAAGAGGGACATGCCCCCCACCTGGCAGGACTCCTCTTTAATCCAGTCCCTAGCTCAGCTGCCCACTTCTAGCCAGGTTTGATTTTCCGGTCGCGTTTTGGTCACAGTCGCCAAGCTGTTTGTCCCGCTAGGCGCCCTGTACATGGCACCTCCCATTGGCCGGATGGAGGTCACCTGATCGCTCCCCACAGGGTACAATATGGCGCCGCCCGTGTAATTGCTCCTGGAAGGCGTGGAGGGAAGGCTGAGCTCGCTGCGCTCTCTGGGTGAGGGAAGTCTGGGGTGTTAGTTGGGGAAGGGGATGCCCTGCTCCTCACCCCAGGGAGGGCCCCGTGGGCTCACGATTAACTTAGCTTTTGGGGGGCACCTCAAATTTCAGCTTTCAAATCCTCTGCCTGGCGGGATTTGGGGATTATTCTCCCCTTTCTTCCTCCTCTGAGTCATCCTGCACGAGGCTCAAAACCTGGCATCGGCTGCTTAAACGGAGTCACTCTCCCATTCCTCCCCAACTTTAATTTGGGGGATGAAGGGCCTGTGGTCCTTCAAGCAGTTTGAACTCTCTCCCAGAAAACGTCAGTCTGTGCGTGTGTGTGTTGGGGGGTGGGGGGCTGGGCTGTCTTGCAGTTATTTTAAGTCTCATGATACTTGGTGGCTTGTTTTCTCTCCCCCCACCCCTGAAAACCTTGGCTTCTTGTCTTATGTGACTGCATACAAATTGCAAGCTTTTGTTTAAGAAAAATAACCATCCACCCTCTATTATGGTTGTTACCAGTGAGGTTCACAAAAAATAATAAATAAACAAACAAACCACTCACGCTGAGGTATCTCTGAAAGCTGCTGCCAAAAAAAAGAATGATTGTGGGGAAAACCTAGATTGGTGACAACTGTAATCCTTGAGCTTGTGGTGAAAAGCTTGAAGATGTGAACCCCAATGGCACCCATGCCAGAAATCCAACTAAAAAGAATCCTCTGTGTTATTTTAAAGAAATCTGATGACTTTAGGCTAACCTTGTGACTTTTCTTCATTGTGATGATTCATTTTTGGATGTGTGGGGCTGGCAATGCTGTTGTATTGCAGTAACACCTAGGGGTCCAAGCCATGGAGCATGGTCCTGTTGTGTGAGGACAAAACAAAAAGATGCTCTGTCCTACAGAGCTCATGATCTAAGGGTTTGTCTAAACACAGTTGTTGCACTGACTTTTTTCTACATATATTGTTAAATCATTGCCATGCCTTATTGCAGCTGTAGTTATAGCAGTATAAAGATGTGCCGGTAAATTTACCATACAAGCTCTGCTGCTCTCAAAACCCTGATGGGGCAGGGCTGCATTGACACCAGGTGGTTGCAGAAATTTAATTAAATCAGTTTTTCCACAAAGTGTAGCTAAGAGCAGTTCTTATCTCCACAGTGGTTGAGAGTAGAAAGATATTAAAAATTGGGCAGTGCTTGGGTACTACGAAGTAGCGTTTGCATGCTAATTGGCAAAGCTATTTCATTGTCCCAGTTCAGAGTCCTCCTTAACGCTTTTGCCATGAGCGCTGCAAAAAACTTGGCAGTGCCTGATGTATAGAGACCGCTGCCCATCACGCTCACTGATTGAGTTTCCTTTTGCTCCCCTGTCTACAGCCATCTGTTGCCTCTTATATTTAGATGGGCACTTTGGGGCAAGGCCTGTGTCTGTTCTTGGGCTGGACAGCGCCTATCACTGTGCGGCTGTGTCCTTGACTGTTAGGTGGTAGTGTGATACACCTAATAATGTACAGTTCCTAGTGCATGATGACAATACAAACCATCGTAAGAGCATAGTTTATACAGTAGTTGAGGATCCTTCAGGGACTGTTTCTCTCTTGTAGTCTGGAGACCGCTGTGACGCAAGATGTTCTGATGAAGGCTAAGTTCACTCCACTGGTTTGGTTTACGAGACACTGCGTCTTGCAGCCGGGCAGAACTGTAACACAGCAGGGGGCTGGAAGGGGCCTGAGATTCCTGCCTCCCCAAGATCTGCCAGCCAGAAAGCTCTGTCCTTCCAAGGACATGGAGGGGGAAGGCCCACGGGAAGCTAATGGCTCCCATCCACAGCAGCGTGAGGAGCAGCCGCCTACATCTGATCTAGTGATGGATGCTGGGAGCTGCCCTGACCCCGTGAAAACTGGGGAGACAGTGATCACGGAGGGGAAAGCAAAGATCATCTTCCCCAGTGCCAATGAAGTGTTCTACAACCCCGTGCAAGAGTTTAACCGAGACCTGACGTAAGTACAACTAAGAGGGGGACTTGAAGCTGTCTGTCTTCGGTACTTATCTGGCCTCCATCACAATAACATATGAGCATTTTGTAACCCTCCTGTGAGGTTGGGCAGGGCTATTATCTCATTGTACAGATGGGGAAACTGAGACGCAGAGGCTAAGTGATTGGCCCAAGTTCACACAGGCAGTCTGTGGCAGAGCACTCAATGGAAGCAAGGGCTCCAAAACACCACCATTCCTCTCCTATTAGACCATCCTCCTCTAGTGCCAAGTACCTGCTGTTGGGTGGGGGGAGGGGAGGCTTAATGTGTCTCCGATCGGGCCCCCGCCACCAAAATCCAGTCACTTTGGAAATCAGGGCTAACAAGACAATAGAAAGAATTGCTTGGAAAAGCTGCACAGGAGCATGAGTCTGTCTGGGGACGTGGCCTAGATCTGAGCCTTAATGGGCACTAAGGCCTGTGTGTGTCTGTCTCTGACCTTCCGCCTCAGGTGCGCCGTGATCACAGAATTCATTCGCCTTCAGCTTTCAGCCAAGGGGATTCAGAGTAAGTGGAAATGTCTCGAACTCAGAGATGCTGCCCCGTCTCCTTAACACCCAGATCTCTTGCGGTGCTGGAGTGGGGAGGAGGGGACGGGTAACACTTGCATCGACTCGCTCTGTCTCTTGCAGTTGCTGTCCCAGGAGAGGAGAAGGTTGAGAAGATGGTTGTGGATCTTTCCGAAGCGGAGGAGGCTGGTTCGGAACCAGCCCCCGACGGGGAGGGGCCAGAGCAGGCGGTGGCAGTGGGAGAAGTGTGCAAGGTGCGTACAAACCTCGCGCTACCTTTCCTGTCTTGCCAGGCACTGCCCCGAGCGCGAAACAGTTCCTGCCTCAAGGAGTTCACGGGCCAAAGAGACCAGCCAATCTCTCTTTGGGTAGGATGGGTGGGTTCTCCTGAATGGCTCCAGCCCAGTGGTGGCTCTCCCACACCCTCTGGATCTGATGCAGGGTGTGGGGAGAGGAGATTCTCCCTTGAACTCCACCCCCAGTTCTTAGGGAGGAGCCGAATCCCCTCCCTATTTATGCTGCGTTCATCCACTGCACTGCACACGCTGGCTTGCTGCAAGTGAGCCCCGGGCAGGTCTGTGCTGGCCCCTCCGGCTCGCTGAGCGTTCAGGGTCTCGCTAACCTTGCACGGGAATTGGAGTTTGGCGTTCAGGTGGCTTGAGAAACTTCCTAATCCAGGGCTGGCCGCTGGCATCAGTGTCTGGGCAGGAGCCTCCAATACGCTGACGCATGTAACCCACGTGGTGGCTGGGCCGGGGGCAGAGGGAGATGAGCCGGCTTCAGCTGTGGCTACCAGACCTGGGGCTCGTCGCTCAGGCATCAGGGGATTGTGCTGTTGGATCCAGAGGTCCTGGGTTCGATTCCCCTCCGATCGTTGACCCAGGGCGTGTGGCTTCGGCTGAGGTGCGGTCTTTTCCCCACCCCGCGCAGGAAGGAGTGCGGATCTTGGAGGCCTTGGCTGCCTCGGGGCTCCGCTCGATCCGCTTTGCCAAGGAGGTGCCCGGCCTCCGGGCTGTGGTGGCCAACGATTTCTCCTCCAGAGCTGTCGAGCTCATGGCAAGGAACATCCAGTTCAATGGAGTCGGGCACCTGGTGACGTCGAGCTTGGCTGATGCCAGGTAATGCTGGGTTGGGGGAGGGGATCAGCCACTCTGGCATCACGGGCACTGAGCGGGGCTGTTCTCAGCCGCTCACCGGGTTGGCCTGAGCTTCCCAGCCCGGCTGGCTCAGAAGCAGGAGGGTGAAAGGCCTTGTGGCGGGAGGAGTTCAGCCGTGGCGGGAGGAGGAGAATGGGACTAGTTAGTTCTGGTGATGGGATCTGGAGAAATCCCCAAGTGGCTGGTTAGGGAAAAGACTGTCCCCGTCCCGCCTGCAGGATGCTGATGTATCAGCAGAGGGCAGAGAAGCGTCCGTTCGACATCATCGACCTGGACCCGTACGGCAGCCCTGCCACCTTCCTGGACGCCGCTGTGCAGGCGGTGAGTGAAGGAGGTGAGTGGGGCGAGGTGGGGGGGACCAGGGCTGCTGGGGGCGGGGAGGTGGCGCTGCGAGCTTCCTCACAGCAGTGACTTGCCACATTGGCAAGCTTCCACTGATCCCTTGGCTGTAGGATTTGGTGGGTTAGAGCAGGGTGGCCAGGAACCCGGACTCCTGGTTCTATCCGTCCCGGGGCAGCTCACTTCCCTCCTCCACCTCTGAAGGGAGGACCCCAGCGGCTGTCCCAGGCTCTGGAGTCAGGGTGGAGACCCAGCTAGGCTGGGTTTTCCAATCCTGGAGCAGGTGAGGTCAGCGGCTGGGGGAAGAATCCCGCACTGAGCGGCCCCCCGGCTGTCCCCCTTGCAGGCCTGCTGTGCGTCACCTGCACCGACATGGCCGTGATGGCCGGGAACAGCGGGGAGACGTGTTACAGCAAGTACGGCGCCATGTCCATCAAGGGCAAGTTCTGCCACGAGATGGTGAGTGGGGGTGGAGTGGGCGGGGCCTCTGTCACCATGCCCTGCCCCGCCCCATCCGCCTGTCTCTGCTGGGTGCCCTACAGCAGCGAGTCAAACTCCAGCAGCCTGAGGACCCCCATTTTGATTTACAATTTTTCATGGACCCCCAAATCCCCTGCTCAGCCCCAGGTCCTGCCCCTACTCCTCCCCTCCCCCGAGTGCACCCCACCCCTGCTCCTCACCTCCCATTGAACAGCTGTTCTGTGGTATGCAGCAGGCCCCGGACGTGACTCGCAGACCACTTGGAGAATTGACCCAAGCTTGAGAACTGCTGCCCTAGAGGGAAGGGGAGCTCACTCTGCTCCCTGGCCCAGTTATTCCTTGGCCCATGGTTGCGCTGGGGATGCTGGTGCAGCCAGGGCTGGGCTGAGACCTGGCACAGTCGTGTCCCAGCAGAGCTGGGCTGGGACATCAGACCCGGTATTAGAAGGGGAGCATGTCCCCCAGACCCGCCCCGCACCCCAGCTCCCCACCTCTGCCTCACGGGCAGGTCCTTGCGCCCGGCTCTGCGGCGCCTCTTCTAGCCCCCGTTTCCCCACGCAGGCCCTGCGGATCATCTTGCACAGCCTGGATCTCCGCGCCAACTGCTACCAGCGCTACGTCGTGCCGCTGCTGTCGGTCAGCGCCGACTTCTACATCCGGGTCTTCGTGCGGGTCTTCACCGGCCAGGCCACCGTGAAAGCCTCGGCCAGGTGAGCCGGGTGCCGCGGGCGGGCGTCTCATCCCAGGTCTGATGTGCTGCCTGGGGTGCCCGTCAGCCCACCCTGCTCTCCACAGCGCCCCCTGCTGGAGATACCAGGAGCTCCCTCTCCCCAGCCATCCTGCCTTGCAGCGCCCCCTGCTGGCATCCCCGCTGCTTGCTGTGTACGGTCCCTGTTCCTGGGCCCATTGTCACTGAATCTCCTCCTGTCTCTGCAGCAAACAGGCCCTGGTGTATAACTGTGTGGGCTGCGGGACGCACCACGTTCAGAGACTCGGCAAGATGACCAGCCACGGGAGCAAGTAGGGGGCTCTGGGTTTTCCACCCCCGCCCCAGAGAGCAATGGGAGGGGACCTGTCCTCAGAGCTAGTGTCCACAGGCCAGCACTGGAGATGCAGAATGGATGGAGGGGAGGGGAGAGGGGATGACTAGTCCCTGGAGGGGGCCTGGCCTGGGAGAGCTGGCGGGTGGAGCTGGATGAGAAGATCTCAGGAAAGAGGGGTTGGACAGGAGCTCGGGGGGAGCTGGGATGGAGGGGTGCAGTTGGGGGAGGGGCTCTGCCCCACTAGCTCTCTAATCACCGTTCTGATTGATTCAGTTTTAAATACTCGGCTGCCTCTGGCCCCCCGGTGAGCCCCTCCTGTGAGCACTGCCACCAGCGGCACCAGGTGAGCCCCCGTCTCCCCCCGGTGCACCCCACTGCCATACAGCCAGGCACGCTGTCCTTACCTGCTTTGTTCTCTCCCAGCTGGGCGGCCCCGTGTGGGCGGAGCCCCTCCACGACCGAGCTTTCGTCCAGCAGGTCCTGTCGGCCTTGGGGAGCAACCCGGGCCGGTTCGGGACCCAGGATCGGATCCAGGGGGTGCTCAGTATGGTGACCGAGGTGAGGGGCCAAGCGGGAGCATGGGGCAGAAGGGCCCTGCTGGGGAATCGGGTGGTCTCTTTTGGGGAGCATCTGGGAGGGTGGGAGCTCTGAAGTGGGGGGCGTGGCTAGTTGGTGCTCTGGGGGCGGGGCCTGTGCTGAGCCGCTGTTCCCCTCTGCCCAGGAGCTGAGCGACGTCCCGCTGTACTACACCCTCGACAGCCTGAGCAGCACCATCCACTGCAACACCCCCTCCCTGCTGCAGTTCAGGTACGCGGGGCCCCGCGGGCCCAGCCTGGGGCAGCCCTAAAGAGCTGCTGCTCTAACCACCCCCAGGGTGGGTGGGGAAATGGGGCACAGAGCTGGGGAGGGACTGGCCCCCCGGAGAGCGGGGGCGGAGCTGAGGAATGAGCCAGGCCGGGGCCCCCCCTCCACCCGGACACGCCGCCTCTAAGGCAGGGAGTGAGGCTGGGGTTGGAAGCGGGAAAGGCCCCCCCTCCACTCACCACTAGGGGGCGCTGCACAGGGCCTTGGGGTGGAGACCCCCCCCAGCTGCCCCCACCTCAGAGCACCCCAGCCTGAGGCTCCCCTCCGGTTCCAGATCCGCCCTTCTGCACGCCGGCTACCGCGTGTCCCTCTCCCATGCCTGCAAGAACGCCATCAAGACGGACGCGCCGCCCGCCGTCCTCTGGGACATCATGAGATGCTGGGTGAGTGTGTGTGTGTGTGGGGGGGGTGACAGTGTTCCTCATAACACTCCCCCCCCCCGCAACTCGTGAACTGGGGGGCTCCCTCCATGCAAGCCCTGGCTGGCTGTGAGGCCCGGGGAGGGAAGATTGGGGGGGAGGGAGGGTCCTATCTGTGTGGCTCAGGACTGAGGGGCCCCGGCTGAGCTGTGAGTGGAGAGAGTCCAGAGCTGGGGGGGGCGGGAGGGAAAGTGGAGGAAAAAAAATGACCTGATCTCTCCCCCATCCCCCAGGAGAGAATCCATCCCGTGAAGAGAGAGCGACTGGCGGACCCCAGCCCAGCCTTCCACATCCTCTCTGTGGAGCCCACGTACGGCCTGGGGGTTCGAAGGGAATCAGGCCAGCAGCTTTTGCTGCTGGGTGCAGGGGCTGGTGGGACGTGGGGGGTGACGCTATTCCCCACCACCACCATCTGGGTTCTAGACCTGGCTCTGCCACTGGCCTCCAGTGTGGGTGGGGCATGGCCCCCCTGCCTCAATTTCCCCATTTGTAAAACAGTGATACTGATCCTGACCTTTGGCAAGCGTGGTGAGATCTCTGGGTAAGGGGCCGGGATGGTCTCCGGGAGGGATGGGGGGCTGGTATGGCCTCTCCAGGGCCGTGGCAGTAGCTGGACCAGGCCCTGCCCCTGCCCCTGCAGTGCAGAGGGTCTGGGGGAACTGCCCCATCCTGCTGCTTCAGGGCAATGCGGGTGTCTAAGGAGGGACTTTCCCGTGGACAGGTTATTCCACCAGGTGTGTTGAACAGCTGGGAGACATGGCAGTGGACTGGCTCTGAGCCCAGTGCGCCCCCCTCCCCCAGCCCCACTGCTCTGAGCCAGAGCAGTGGGGCCGGGGGGAGGTGGGTCAGGCTAGATGGGCCTCTGGGGTGTGTGGATCCCCTCTCCCTGTGCCTAGTTCTTCAGGATATTCCACCCCCACCCCAACCCCCGAGCACTGAGCCGTCTGGTCTCTCTCTTCTCCCTGCCGCAGGCTCCAGGCATCCTTCACCATCCGCGAGGACGCCAACCCCAAATCCAGGAAGCAGGGTCTGAAACGATTCCAGGAGAACCCCGAAGCGTACTGGGGCCCCAAAGCCAGAGCTAAAGCAGGGTAAGGGGAGCTGATGGACTGGGCCAAGAATGATCAAGGGGTGCTCGGATGCAGGACTGCTGAGCTCTGTTCCTGGCTGTGTGGGCCAGTTACTTCTGTCTGCCTGCCTCAGTTTCCCCAGCTGCAACGCAGGGCCAGGACTGACCCCAGCTACCTCCCTGGGTGGTTGGAGACATTGTTCATTGCGGGCAAAGTACCTCTTGGACAGGAAGGCACCGAGGGGCGCACGATGGGAGGAGTTAACACTAGAGGCTGCTGGTCTACCTCGAATCCAACTCTGGGCCAGGATGACTCTGGATCAGGGCAAGGTCCCTCCGCTGTGTGGCTACCACCCAGCCAGGTGCTCGGACATTACAGTAAGGGGGGTGGGGAGGAAGAGGCCCAGCTGAGGAGGTGCTCGAACATTACGGTAATGGGGGAGCCTAGCTTGCGGGGGGTGGGGGGGCGTGCTCAGACATTTGGTCTCTTTGAAGCCTCCGGCCCCAGTGGGTACGTGAACGTTCCTCGGGCCTGCTGCCACGCTCCACCCCAGAGGCAGCTGCTGTCGTTCCTGCCGGTAGCTGAGCAAACTCCACTGCTGGGGCTGAAGCTAACCCTGGGGGTTCAAAGCTGCTGCCTGCTGGGCTGAGCTCTGCAGCCCTCCTCACGCGGCCCCCTCCTGCCTTTCCAGGGGGGGCATTTCCACCTCCCTGCAGGACAAGCGGAAGCTGCATCAGAACAAGCGGAAGGAGAGATCGGAGGAGAGGGGGCACTTGAAAAACACCCCCTGCAAGAAGCTCAAGGAGGTGAGGACTGACTGGGAAGCAGGTTAGGGGGCGGGGCAGGAGGAGGAATCAGAGGCTCGGCAGCTCCTGGTCCCGGTGCCACTGCAATAACCCAAACCCTGACTGTAGCTTCTCTCCCTCTGCCAGGGGAGCTGCGCAGGGGCTGAGGAGCGCTGTCCCCACCCCGAACTGGCCCCAGAGGCTGTGAAGACCGACAGTGCCCCCCAGTAACCGGCCCCGGGCAGGAACAGAGGCTACGGGGCTTTATATTTTAGTTTGGCGAAGGCACAAGCGTTTTGTTTTAAGACTGTCTCCCCCACCCCGAGCCTCCATGCGGCCGGCCATTAAAACAAGGGGGGCTCCTTTTTAGGTACAAGCTTGGACTCACGTGTGATGCTTGTGTGTGAGGCACACAGGGGGGAGCTCAGCCCCCCACCCCATTTCCCAAAGCAGGCACCAAGGGGAGGGGAGGGCTGCATGAATCCCCCCGCACAGCCTGGCATGTCGTCTTCCCTCCCCAAGCTGAAGAAGGGCCCCACAGCCTGGCTAGATGGACTCCAGGCTGGAGGGTGGAGCTGCCCTGCCTCAGTTTCCCCACTGGCAATTGATCAGGCATGCGGGTGGGAGTCAGGACTCCTGGGTGCAGCTCTGCCCCTGCCCTGGGGTGTTCCCGCCCTGCAGGACTCAGCCACACACCCCTGCACGTGAGGTCCTTGTTTATTAACAATGGCACTTAAACCCCCATACCCCTGGGTGAAGGGGCAGGGGGGTAGAAATAGGAGGCTGTGATGGGGGGTGGGGCTAGACTCTGCCCCCTCCCTTCTCCCCCAAAGCTGGCCCTGCCTTAAAGCAAGGCCTGATCGCTGCATGTTTAGTTCTTGCTGGGTTGCTTTGAAAGCCGCGTCTCTCCCCAGCCTCCCAGCAGCCGCGATGTGGCCCCCCCACAGTCCCGTTCTCAGGGGGGCAACAGTTCAGGGCTCAACCTGGGCAGTTGATCTGGCATGGAGGAGTGGGGGCTCCCCTTACAGCTCAGCCTGGCCCCCCCTGCGGCTGGTGTACTGGACAGTGGCTAGGAAGGTGCGAATCTCCATGGGCTGCAGTGTGATTCCCAGCGGGTTCAGCGGCGGGTAGGGCTGGCGCCTCGCTGCACCTGGGAGGGGAAACCAGGCGTTCAGTGCCCTGGGGACGGCAGAGGGGCCCAGGCATTTGTGAGCCCCCCCAGGCCATGAGGACAGCGGAGGGGCTCTGGCCATGTGCCAGACAGGGCCCCCTGCCCCAGGGCCAGCACTGGCCATGCAGTGCAAGGGGGGTGGGGGTTACAGTATCAGGGCTGCTGGACCCTGATCCATGGTCCAGTGCTGGTGGTGGGAGAAGCTACCTGTGGCTGGCGTCCAGCTGAGCCGCTTCACAGCCTCCCGCTTCTGGTTGGCGCCCAGGCTCATCTCCTGCAGGGAGGTGATGGTGAAGGAGGAGAACAGGTGCTGTGGTTGGGGTGGAGAAAGACGTGATCAGCAGCTTCCTCAGGTGAGCCCTGCTGCCCCCGCGCCCCCCCAGACCTGCGCCCCACCCCCCATGCACTCCTCCCGCAGCCTGGTGTGAAAACAGGCTTCTGGGCAGGCTGTCCCCTGCCGCTGCGTGGGGTGGCTCATTCATGCTCCACCCCAGGGCTGGCTGCATTTCAGTGCCAGGAATGGGAGACCTATGGAGACAGCAGCACCCACATCTGGAGGGCACAGGTTAGTATCAAGGGGGTAAGGGACCTCTTCGTAAAACAGCTGCCCTGTCCTATACCTGCCACACCTCATGTCTGAGGGTCCCTTTTCCCCTGGGGCTGTGCAGCCATTTCTGGGGTGGGACAGGGCAGCTGTTTTCTCTAAGGATCCTTTGGGTGCTGCTGTGATGCTAAGATCCACCCCAGAGGTGGCTGCAACTCAGCACCAGGCAAGGGAGCCTGAGAGTCAAATCCCCCAGGCCAGCGGTGCAGCCCAGCCCAGCGCCCCCTGCTAGCCATCAGGTACCTACCAGCAGGTCGACTGTGATGGGCTGGGAGCCATTTGCGCTCTCCCCTCTCTCAAACTGGTGCTCCAGGCGGATGAGGACGGAGCTGGGGTCCCACTGGGCCAGCGTCAGGAGATGGATGGAAGGGGGAAGCTCTTGCTTCAGCGCTGAGAACTGGGGAGGAAGGGGAGACGCGGGGTCAGGCCACCAGACCAGTGCCACCAAGGGAAAAGAAAAGTCACCCCCAAACTTGTTTGGGTCCCCAGGCTGCCCCATTGCCTGCAGGGGGGATGCAACCTGCTTCCCCTTCTCCTTGAGGGGCTGGCTGCCAACACCCAGCGTGCAGCAGTGTCCCCTTACCCTGAGGGGATGGGGGGCACAGGGGGAGCCCTGCTTTCCGCAGAGAGCAGCTGCCTTGTGCCGATCCCTCAGTTCACTTGAGCCTTCCATGTTCTGTGGGGTTCAGCCCACCTGCCCTGGCATGTGAGTCACCCCAGGACAGGAAGGGAGGCTGTGCCCCCTCCCTCAGAGCAGGGGCCTGGGGCCATCAGCAGATCTCAAAGCACTTTACACAGATCAGGCTCTTCAGCCCCATTTTACAGCTAGGGAAAGTGAGGCACAGAGGGGGCAGGGACCTGCCCCAGCTCACCAGCAGAGCTGGGAACAGACACCAGGCCTCCGTGCGCTACCCACTAGACAACACTGCACTGTCCCTTCCAGGCAGCAGGGATTGAAGACAGGTCCCTGGAGTAGAGCTGGGAGGTGGGGATTTAACAAGATCTGGTTTCACACGACGAGTTGTTTAGCTGGCCATGGCTCTGGTCAACTCAGCAAAGGGGGAAAAGTGGACGAGAGGAGTTTAAAATTCAGTTATATTTAAATATTCATGACTTAGCACTAAGACCTGGCCAGGAAGAGGGTGAATTTCCCTCCCCACACAGCAAAGACTCCAACAAAGAGATTTTTCCCCCAGCTGTTTTCCAGCCTGAACTTAACCTAATGAGCAGAGAAGAGGCACCCCCCTCTAGGTGGGAGGGTGCTTGGCCAAGCTGGGGTTAACCTGTAGTTCACCATTCCCACACCCCTGCCAGCAGCTGGCACAGGACTGTGTTGGGGACTGGGCAGGAGCTGTGGGACTGGGAGAAGGGGGAGAGGCAGGGTGGTCAAAGATCAGAATTTCCCCAGTTAAGCAGCCCAGCCCCTGGGGCCAGGAGTGAGTCTGAGTCGGCGGAGATCAGGGCTGAAACCCCCCCCCAACTCCTTTCACAAGTGGGGGAGGCCGTTGGGAACAAGCCACTCCGGGCAGGATTCAAACCAGCCACCCAGCCGCTCCCAGTCCCCCCACCCAGGCACCTGCTTGAGGCTGCGCTGCCCCCGGTAGAAGGAGGGGCCCCCGCCAGGGGCCAGGACTAGCTGGGGCGCCATGAACTCCTGCTGGGCGTGCAGCCGGTGCCGCTCTGCCGAGGACTCCACTGTGTCCAGGAAGACGAGATGCCGGCCCCGCACCACCAGGCCGTCCTGATAGACCCCAGGCTCCAGCAGGGGCTCCCCGACCCCGCGGTTGTCGTCGTAGAGCAGCCGCCGATGCACCTAGCCGCAGGGAGGAAAGGTCAGCGCGGCGCAGCCCTGGCTATTCTAGGGCGCTGGGGGCGCCACCTGCTGGCAGCCCTGGGCTCTGCATGCTGCATGGCCAGCGTGCAGTACTAAGGACGCCACCTGCTGGCACAACCCTGCTTCTGCAGAGGATACGCACAGGCCCAGAACAGAGGGTGGCATGAGGGGCAGGGGGAGGGTCTGGGGAGTGGAGTCCACCTGCTTGCCTCCCCGTGCAGCTCTGCACGTGGCTGGGGGAGGAAGGAGCCCAGGACAGGATTCCCCTCCCTCTGCCCATCTCTCACCATGAGCTCCACGTTGCCATCGGTCACGCTGCTGCCCCCCTGCGAGCGATCCGTCAGCACCGTCAGCTGGAACTTCTTGTTCTAGAGAGAAGAGCGAGCTCAGAGCTAACAGAGGGAGCGATGCCCAGCCGGGGAGGGGTGCTCCCCAGCATCCTCCGCTCCCTTCTGCCCCAGGGCCACGGGAGCATCCCTCCAGGCAGGGATCACGCCGAGGGGTTCGGGGGATCAAGCGTGGCAGGTAGGGCTGCATTTCTTCTGTCTAGAACGCTCTCCTCTCCTGTGTCTCCTGTTCTTGTGACAGCACGCGCCATCTTCGTCAGGGTGATAGTTCGCGATAGGATGAGGGCGTAATTGTGATGCATTTTGCACAAGAGGGGTTGGTGGAAAAGGGATGACTTGCTGCAGGATTAGCCCATTAACAGGCATGTACCATTTCTGTATCTGACAAATACGGGCTGTGTGTATTTCAAACGTGCTTAGTCTGAGGCTGTGGCTAAACTACGCACCTCTGCGTGACACAGCCGGGCTGCTAAGCGGTGCGGGGTGCAGCTGCTGCTTGTTGGCAGGACAGCGATCTTCTACTCACAAGCGGCAGCAGCTTGGTTGGCAGGAGAGTGCTCCTGCCAATCAAGACCTGTTCACACCAGCACTTTTCCTTGGCAGAAGTTTGGTTGTTCAGGAGCTGGGGGGAGGGGAGGGCAGGAGGGTGTTGTGGTTTTCTCCCCCACACCCCTGACAACAATTTTGCTGATGAAGGTCCAGTGTAGACAGCACCTGAGTGACACCCACAGCCAGCCTGCCTGCCTTTCGGCACAACAGTGAAGAAGCTAGACAGGGCTGATGGCCCATCAGCAAAGATGTGCCCTGTGAGAGGGTTTGGTCTTCCTCTAAACGTTTCAACCACCCTGTAAGGAGCCGTGGCCAACAGGCATGAGACCAGCCCACGTGAGCCTGGACTGCAGGGTGGGTACCTGTATTTTTCCACAAAGGGCTCCTGCTCTCTTAAAGCGATATAATGGGGGGGGGGGGGGGATGACATCATCTAGGAACCTAACTCCCCACATAAGAGAACTCCTGGAAAGACGCAAGGAACAAAGACTGAACTAGGGGAAGTGCTGGACCCAGGCTAAAGGGATTTTTAGCCTGGAAATGGAAACCTGTTGATATAAGCAGATCACCAGCCAGGGTGAGAGACTGTTAATTCAGATCCCATGTGGCACTTCAAGTTGTGTTTATTTACCAGGTGATCTGGTTGCTATCACTTAAAATCTGTCTTGTAGTTAATAAACTTGTTTTGTGCTTATTTAACCCTTTGAGTGAAGTGTCCTGCACCACCCCGATGAGCCAACTGTCCCCAGATCCCTGCCCCACTGAGACTCTCTCCCCCAGCATCTAGACCCCTACACTGAGACCCCTTGCGAAGCTCTATGCCCCTCTTACCTGCACTCCACTGCTGAGTCCCAATACCACTGCACCCAGAAATATCCACCCCCCCCCCACAAGCTCGTGGGCATCCAGATCCTCCCGCACCCGGCTCGCCGCCGGAGCTGCCTGCAGCCAGAGTGCCCCATAGCAACCCCTCTCAACCCCCACCTGGATCCCTCCACACTTGGATCCTGCCTGCCCACATCTGGTGCACCTGGCTTGGAGGGTCAGGGCCCTGGGGTGTTTCTGGGGCAGGCTGGGTCCTTGTGCTGTGTCAGGGTTGGGAGCAGCCTCACCCCTGAGTGCGTGTCCTGGGGGAAACTGCAGAGTGATCTTCCACCTCTGTGAGGCCAGTGGCCCCTGTGCCCCTAAGGCCAGGCTGCCGCCTCCACATTTATTTGACAGATACAATTTGCAGAACTTTAAAGTGTTGTGCACAGAATGGTTACTGGTTTGGCACAGAACAGCCTCCGGCATATCAGGTAGCTCAGTTTGGTGGGGGGATGGCATCCCCTGCTGTCATGTGGGGTAATAACAGGGCCCGGTGTGGCTGGTTACCTCCTGGCACAGCAGTGTGGGCAAAGCCAACCTAGCTGTGTGTGTTCCCAAATCACACCCCTGGGGTGGCCACCCATCACACCCATCTCTGCCTTTGCTCAAGTCGCTGCATGGGCCAGAGCAGATCTGGG
Organism: Dermatemys mawii; assembly: GCA_007922305.1. Classification (NCBI taxonomy): domain Eukaryota; kingdom Metazoa; phylum Chordata; order Testudines; family Dermatemydidae; genus Dermatemys; species Dermatemys mawii. The sequence goes on from ML677403.1 coordinate 2,421,330, forward strand.
GGCATGGGAACGAGGGACCAGCAGCACCACCTTCTGGCCAGCATTGGTGTCTGCAACGCGCCCCTCCACCCCCAGGATCTTGTCCATATGTGGCACCCACTGCTATAGGAATCAAGCCGTCCCCATCTTTAGTGCAGTTACTGGCCCACCTCGCCCCTGTGGAGACAGGGCAGTGCTATGATCACTGTTTTATTGATGGGGAACCTGAGGCACAGGGACACGCTCCCACAGTGGAGTCGTTGGGCAGAGCCAAGTGTCACTACCCCCTGGACCACCCCTGTATCTCCAAGGAGAAGAATCCTCCCACTGCAGTGATGGGGAGGGGATGCAACGAACCACCCCCGCAAAGAGAGAAATCATTAGAGGGGCCCCCCATTGCCCTGTTACCTTGATATAGATGCGACTGTTGACGGGATAGTAGTTCCCGGCCACCGGCTCCGTCTGGCTCAGGTTCCACGTGGCCCGGTAATTGCGTCTGCCGTGAGCACCAGAGCCCTGTTAAGTCCCATGTCGGCCACCTTCCCCCTGCCCCCAATCTGGGGGGAGTGGGTGGATTATGGCCCGTTTGGGCTGCACAGTCCAGGGCTCTGGGCAGATCCTGACTGACAGGGGTCCCGGCCCCACCCTGGCTGGGGAATGGACTGATCCATAGCAGCACAGGGAAGCTCCCCCTATTCCTCACGCTGGGGTGCCCCACATGCTGCAAAGTCCACATCTGATACCCCCCAGGGGGAGGCTGCTGGCTAATCACAGGGTGTGGCACTCAGGGCTCGTTGGAGCAGTTCACACAAGGCCTCCATTCAGGTACCTCGGACAATAATTAAGGCCTGGACGTTCATTAAGACGCAGCCCCTTTTCACCCAGGAGAGAAGGGACTCCAATAGAACTCAGGAGTCCTGACTCCCAGCCCTACCCCCTCACCACTAACCACTAGACCCCACTCCCCTGCCAGAGCTGCGGGGAGAACCCAGGAGTCCTGACTCCACCCTGGAATTGTCCCCTCCCCTGCCCAGGAAGGATCACCCCACTCCCATGTCTCCCCCGCCATGCTACCTCCGCTCCAGAATCTCCCGCCCATTGGAGTCCGTGTAGAAGCGTCCGTCTGTCTGCAGGGATGTCTCGAAACGGCTGATGATCTCCTTGCCTAGCCCGTCGCTGCAGGAGAGCGTGCGGCAGGGTCAGATGTGGGGTCTGGCAGCACGCGGATTCCCCGCCCTGGACACACTGTCTGGGGCTGGTCCAACATTTTCCATCTCAGCTGTGTCGATGGGAAATGTGGGGGTGGGGGGGGCGCTTCCCTTGAAAAGCATCATGGGGATGGAACAATCCGTGTGCCGCCAAAACTCTCAAATAGTTGCATTTGGCAGCACTGCAGCAGTGCCGCCTACTTTATAAACCTGCCTCCCTGGTCAGACTACATCTCCCATGTGGCACCATGGCCAGCGACTCCCATAATGCACCCTGTCTGGCCGCCAAGAGGGGAGGCTGTGGTGCATCATAGGAAATGTAGTCCAACTAGGGAGTCCAAACCAGAGAGAATGGAAATATGAGGCATTTAAACTACAACTCCCATGGTGCATTTCAGCAGCCCTGCCCCCAAGAGGGGAGGCTGTGGTGCACCATGGGAGATGTAGTCCATACAGGGAGCCCAGCATGAGGCACCACAACTACAACTCCCATGGAGCACGGCAGCAGCTCCTCCAAGTTGAAATTACTTTGGTTTATGGTCAAAACCTCTCCCCGCCCAGCTCTTCCACTCACTCTATAGGGATGGGCCCCACTGTCCACTCCAGCTCCACATAGCCCTGTCCGGCATAGAGCCGCACCACCTGCGAGCACCACGAAGAGAAGTTCTGGTAAACCTCCTGCACCAGCTTGTTCTGGACCGGAGAGAGAGAGAAACGTGTGTGCAGGGATCCCCCCATCACTGCCTTGCAGCCCCTTAGAACATAAGAACGGCCAGACTGGGTCAGACCAAAGGTCTATCTAGCCCAGTATCCTGTCTACCGACAGTGGCCAATGCCAGGGGCCCCAGAGGGAATGAACAGAACAGGGAATCATCAAATGATCCATCCCCTGTCACTCCTTCCCAGCTTCTGGCAAACAGAGGCTAGGGACACCATCCCTGCCCATCCTGGCTAATAGCCAGCGATGGACCTATCCTCCATGAACTTATCTAGCTCTTTTTTGAACGCTGTTATAGTCCTGGCCTTCACAACATCCTCTGGCAAGGAGTTCCATGGGTTGACTGTGTGTTGAGTAAAACATAAAAGGAAGTATTTCTTCAAACTTGCTGCCTATTAATTCCATCAGGTGACCCCTAATTCTTGTGTTATGAGAAGTACTAAACAACACTTCCTAATCTCCTTTCTCTTCACCAGTCACGATTTTATAGACCTCTATCATATCTCCCCTTAGCCATCTCTTTTCCAAGCTGAAAAGTCCCAGTATTATTAATCTCTCCTCATTCGGAAGCCATTTCAAGACCCCTAATCATTTTTGTTGCCCTTTTCTGAACCTTTTCCAATTCCAATATATCTTTTTTGAGATGGGGCGCCCACATCTGCACTCAGTATTCAAGATGTGGGCGCACCATGGATTTATAGAGAGGCAACATGATATTCGCTGTCCTATTATCTATCTCTTTCTTAATGATTCCCAGCATTCTGTTCGCTTTTTTGATGGCCGCTGTGTATCGAGTGGATGTTTTCAGAGAACTATCCACAATGACTCCAAGATCTTTCTTGAGTGGTAACAGCTAATTCAGGCCCCATCGTTCTATATGTATAGTTGGGATGATGTTTTCTAATGTGCATTACTTTGCATTTATCAATATTGAATTTCATCTCCCATTTTGTTGCCCCATCACCCAGTTTTGTGAGACCCCTTTGTAACTCTTCACAGTCTCTCTGGCACTTAATTATCTTGAGTAATTTTGTATCATCTGCAAAATTTTGCCACCTCACTGTTCACCCCTTTTTCCAGATCATTTATGAATGTTGAATAGGACTGGGCCCAGCACAGACCCGGGGGGACACCACTATCTACCTCTCTCCATTCTGAAAATTGACCATTTATTCCTACCCTTTGTTTCCTATCTTTTAACCAGTTACCGATCCATGAGAGGACCTTCCCTCTTATCCCGCGGCAGCTTACTTTGTGTAAGAGCCTTTGGTGAGGGACTTTGTCAAAGCTTTCTGAAAATTAAAGTACATTATATCCACTGGATCCCACTTATCCACATGCTTGTTGACCCCCTCAAAGAATTATAGTAGACTGGTGAGGCATGATTTCCCTTTACAATAACCATTTTGACTCTTCCCCAACAAATTATGTTCACCTCTGTGTCTGACAATATTGTTTTTTATTATAGTTTCAACCAGTTTGCCAGGTACTGAAGTCAGGCTTACAGGCCTGTAATTGTCGGGATCACCTCTTCTGGATTAGTGCACGAGGGGAGGCCCGATTTATAGCAGGATCCCTCACCAGATGCTGAAATGCAGCTGTCTCTGGGGCTGGCCCACAACAACTCAGTACAACGTTGGAGGAGAGTAAGGAAAGAATCCTGTATTCACTTGGAAGCGCAGCCAGGTGTGATTGAAGGATCCTGAAGGGGGTCAGCTTTGACTGAGACGTCACAATAAGGTTAAGGAACTTGCCAAAGGATCTTCAATGGGCACCAGCAAGTGGGACCTTAGTTTTAAGTCTAAGAGCTAGCAACTCTGCTGTAACCCAGTGGACTCCAGTCCCCCAACCAGACTTGGGAATAGAACTCAGGCATCCGGGCTCCCAGCTGCCCCCCTGCTCTAACCGCTAGACCCTACTCCCCTCCTGGTTAGCTCAAGCTAGTGGCATAAGGGAATCGGAGACAAGAGGCTTCGGCTCCCACACCGGGGATGCCCCCACCACCTACCTTCACCAAGTAGGTGTGGGCTCGTTTAGCCATGGGGACGGGCTCAGAGCGGTTGGGCCGGAAGATGTATGCCCCGGAGGCTTGGGTGCTGTCGTCATTGCCAATGCTGGCATTGTACCTTGGGCAAGAGCAAGAGGGGGGCGGGTGGTGAGAGAGCAGCCCCTGAGGAAGGTCCAATCAGTTGCCCAGAGCACCATGAGCCCCAATGCCACACAAGGGAAACAACCCCCCCCCGACACACACACCACACACGGCTCCAGCACTGGCCAAGGATCACCCTCGCCCTCCTGGGAGCTGGTTATTACCATGTTTCACAGATGGGGAAACTGAGGCACAGAGGGAGTTGGGAGGAAGGTTTTGCACTCATGCTCAAATGCGAGTCAACGGCAAAGCTGGGAACAGAACCCAGGAATCCCGATCCCCAGCCCCCACTGCTCTACCTACTAGTAACCACTCCCTCCCCGGAGGTGGGGATAGAACCCAGGCATCCCAATTCCCCCCGGCTCACTGACCAGAAGAAGTTCTGAGACACAGGCAGCGAGATGCTTTTGTCCAGGTTCTGAATCTTCATCAGGAGCCCAGTGTCTGGGTTGAACAGGACCCGGAGGTGCTGTGGGGAAGATGACAAGAACGTCAATAGACCACAACCCAGGGTGCAACCTATCGCAGGGCCCCTCCTTCCTCCACCTCCGATTATCCTCCTCTCCACCTGGGGGCCACCTGGAAGAGATGCCCCGGGTCACATAGTCCAGTCCCCACCCAGTCAAATCATTCTATTCAGAAAGGAATCAAGGGCCATCTTAGAACTTGTTAGGTTGTTTATCTCCCACTACTCCTATTGGAGGCTGTTCCAGACCTGCCTGCCTCTGAGGTCAGAAACTCACTTCTCACTACCAGCCTGCGCTGATTCCTGGCCCGTTAATCTCCCCTTGATCTTGTGCTTCAATAGCTCTTCCTCCTCCCTAGGGGCATTAGGTGTATTACGGTAGCCCCTCCAGCTCCAGCCATGGACCAGGGCAGTACTGCGTTGGCACTGTATGTTATTTATTAGGTGCATTATGGTAGCACCTCCAGCTCCAGTCATGGGCCTGAGCAGTATTTCATTAGGCGCTGTACAATATTTATTAGGTGTATTACGGTAGCACCTCAAACCCAGTCACGTACCAGCGGGATGTGGACAGACAAGACCAGAGACCGTCCCTGCCCCAAAAGAGCTGGCTGCTCCCTTGCCTTAGGACGCGAAACTGACCCCACAAACAAAGTGAAACTGACCAGGCTGCACCCTTGCTCAGGACAGTACCTCATTCTGGATCGACCTGGGGGACCAGGCGTCCACCCGGGGCTGGGCCTGCTCCTGGATCCGTTTGGCCAGCCTGGAGCGCAGGTCCCCACTGGCCGTTTTCGAGACCGCGTAGGTGCTGTAGCCCAGGGCGGGAGCCGAAGCTGGGAAGATCAACTCGTGGGTGGCATCTCCCCGGTCTCGCCTCACCGTCCGGGTGAAGTTTGAGACGGGGACAATCTGGAAACGGAAAGAAAAACTGCCTGAGACCCTGTGGGGAGGAACAGAGACTGTGAGCATGGGGACACCTCAGTTCTGAAGCCGGGAGATCTCCAGTTTTAAGCAGAGTCAGGCTTGGTTAGAACGTGGATGGGAGACCAAGGAAAATCCAGGGAGGGGGCCGTCAGCCTGTCAGCTCCTCAGCACTCTCCCCAGTGCCCCAGTGTGATGCTAGGGGGCGCTGTGCTACAGGAGAGGGGTGGGAGCTCAGGAGGGCGCCAGGCAGCAGGGAGTGGGAGCTCGGTAGGGGGCACTGACCCCATCGTGGTGCTAGGGGGCACCTGGCTTTCTAGTAAGATCTAAAAAGCAGGTGATGCCTTGTTTGTTACACAGCCCATCCCTGTCGGTCCCATGCAGACTATTAGCCCCGATCGGAGCCAGGCACCGGGAGCGGTGACAGCTTGGAAGCACGTTACTGCATGGGACCAAGGATGTATGGATACTATCGCCCCCTAGAGGATGCAATCAGACTTGCTCGAGCACATGGAATCATACCGCCCTCCAGTGGTGGCAGAATACAGAGCCCATACGAGCTGCAATACTGCTGCCACTGAGATCCTCCTTTGGCTAGGAGATGCCAGAGCTCGGTCCCAGCTAACAACTGAATCCCAGACAATTGTGGACCCTCGGCAGGCCCACGACACAGGGAGGGATGGAACCAGGTCAAGCGTGCAGCCGCAGGGAGGAAGACGCTCTGGCCCTACCTCATTGGGCACCGCCTGGCCGTCGGGATCAGCCACCGAATACGAGGCTCCTTTCACGGGCAGCCGGACGTTCCAGCTCACACGCCGTCCCAGTGGATTGTAGAGGATCACCATGAACTGGAGAGACAGACCCAGGTTAGCGGGACGCTCACCTGATCCTCCCCACCGCCAGCCAGAGGGTGCGGTGCCAGTCACTGGCTGTGCCTAGAGAGGATCAATGCCGTCCTACATCAACAAGGTAAAGGGCAAGTCTCCTCCAGCTCATTCTTGGGGCTGGTGGAGCTGGGTTCTAGCCCCGGCTCCACTCCCGCGCACGTGGTCTATACAAGAACAAGGTCCTTACAGCGCCGGCGGCTTCGGTCAGCGGGCACACGCTGATATTGAGGTAGTTGCAATAGATGAAGTTCTCCTTGGTGCCGCTGATGCTGGCCAGAGCGTTACTGACCAGGACCTGCAAGAGGAGAGAGGCCTCCCATCAGGTGAGAGACAGGAGATTCACCCCGCCACCCACACATGCATTCCAAGGGGGCGCTGTGCTGCAGGGAGCAGGATGGGGGCGCTCTCCCCTCACAGTCAGTGCTCACACCAATGCCCAAGGGCGGGGGCTGTGCAGCAGAGAACAGAGGAAAGGGGGAGCTCTCCCCTGGGTGGCACTAAAGTCTCCCCTGGGGCCACACCAGCTTCCTGGGCAGCGATGGGGGGCAGGGGAGGGACCATCAGCCCCTCCCCTTCCTCCCTGTTGCTCCTGGATGTGCCGCCTGGCACCGCCTCTCCGGAGACATAGGTGAGGGACCCAACGCTGAAGGAGCAGGGTGAGGAGACGGGGTGGGGGTTCTCACTGCAGACGGAGGGGGTCTGGCAGGGGAGCGAGGAGGCGAGCAGCGGGTAGGAGACTGAGAAGGGATCCAGCAAGCCAGCAGCAGGTTGGGGGGTGAGGAGGGACGCGGTGGCGGGGGGCGGGCGGGAGCTCTCCCAAACCTGACATAAATAAGTGACAATGATTTGCATGTCTCCATGCGCCTGTTACTTTATTCACTTTAGGAAAAAAAGCGCCAGGGTAGCCACCAGCAAGAGTTGGTGGCCGCATTCAGAGACCACCAAGAAATCTGTTGCAGGAACCCTAGGGGGCGCTGCAGGGAACAGGGTGGGGAACGCTTCTCTCGCAGGCAGTGCCAGCCCCCGATTCCCTGAGGTGACACTAGGGGGCACTGTGCTGCACAGAGCAGGGAGCTCTCCCCTTGGGGCCAGCATGGACCCCAATGCCCCAGGGCCGAGCTAGGGCCCTGCTGGGGACTACAGCGGTTAGCGGAGGATGCACTAAAGAGCAGTGTTAGGCTACGAGGCTACCAGGGCCACCCTGTGCTGAGGGGAGGAGGAGGGAGTTATGGGGGGGGTCCCCTTTAACTGAAGAAACCCCCTTGCTCGGCGCTAAGATGCAGCCACCTCTGGGGTGGTGCCATAGCAGGTCCTTGGCTGCCTTTTCCCTGGGCCATGCTGCCTCAGAAGCTCACTGCAGGGAGACTAGAGGAGGCAGAGGCAGGTTCCGGGACCTCTGGAGGGGACGAGGGGGGCCAAGGAGCCGGGGCACGTACCTGGCAGGAGTCCCAGCCGGCAGCCAGGCGCTTGGCGTAGTCATTAGCCACGTGCTGCTTCTCCGTGCCGCTGACGGCGTCGTGATGCTGGGCCACTGCCATGGCTCGGCCTGTGGGGGAGCCGGGGCATCAGGGAGCTGCGCCAAACCCACCAGGTGGGATGATGTGGGGGGCAGGGAAAGGGGGATTGTGTGGCCAGACAGCCCCCCCAAATCCAGCCTCTCCAACAGGGGGCTGTGCCTTCACCTCCCCTGCCTGGCTTGAAGACACCCCCCGAAGGCCCAGCATCAACTTGGCAACTTGCCCAAGCCCACGCAGACAGGAATAGAACCCAGGAGTCCCGGCTCCCAGTCCCCTGCTCCAACCACTGGACCCCACTCCCCTCCCAGTCTGAACCCCAATCCCTGCAGCACTGGTCCATGTGGGCCACACTGCTGGACAACTATGTATGGAGGAGGCGGTGCTGCCCTCTGCTGGCTGCCAAAGGACCTGTTCCTTTGTTCTGTCTCCCCCTAGTGGCTGCAGGGGGCAGGATAAGTTTGGGGAGGATCCCGATAATGGGGCGCGATTCACGTACGGAGCACGGTGCTGTCTCCTTCCCCGTAGGGGCCCGTCCTCGCCACTGGACCGGCCAAGGCTTCTAACTGGTTGCAAACCTGCAAGGGATGGTGGGGGGAAGCAGTGATGAGAGAATGTTTATCAGAATCCAGTAACCCTCCAGGAGGGGGGACTCGCCACTCTCATTTCAGATAGGGGAAAACTGAGGCACAGAAAGGGGACAGGACCTGCCCAAAGTCACACAGAGCCAGGGATTGAACCCCAGCTCCTCTGCTCTAGCCAGTAGAACCGAACTCCCCTCTCAGAGCTGGGGACAGAATCCAGGAGTCCTGGCTCCCAGCCCCTCTGCTCTACCCACTAGACCCCACTCCCCTCTGAGCTGGGGACAGAACCAGGAGTCCTGGCTCCCAGTCCCTCTCCTCTAACCATTAGACTCCCCTCCCCTCTGAGAACTGGGAACAGAACCCTGGAGTTCGGCCGCCTAGGCCCAGACCTCCTCTCTGTCCCGCTCAGGACAGGGTGCTAGGAAACCCAACAGGCAGCGGGCCCCAGGGAGAAGGAACGTGGGTGGCATCCTGGACTCCCTGCCCCCAGCCGGGGGGGGGGGGGACGCCCACCTGGAGGAAGTTGTTGCTCAGGCGCTCGTAGCGCTTGAAGGCCGGCCGGCTGGTGAAGTAGCCTGTCCAGAACTGGTGCGGCCCGTCCGCGTAAGGGAAGAAATCGTCGTATTTGAGGGACCTGCACGACGACAAAGAGGGTCCCCTCTGCGACTCATGGGTGCAGGCGTCCCGGACGGTCTCCCTTCCCCTGCCCCAATCCACCCCACCCGCACGCCCCATGGCCAGAGGGAGTAGCCAGCCAGCCAGTCAGTCAGCCCCACAGCTCTGCCCCTGCGCCCAGCACCAGCGGAACAGAGAGGAGGCTTATAATAGCATGGAAGAAATGATGAGATGTGCTCATTTACACACTCCAGAGAGGCACTAGGGGGCGCTGTGCTGCGGGGAGTGCGGCTGGGGGCTCAGCAGGGGGCGCTCTGCCCTTCCCGTCGGTCCCCAGGGCAGCTCCAGCATTACCCCTCTGAAGGAGACACACCAGGGGTTGGCAGGACCATCCTCTCTGCCCTCGCATGGCCAGGGCGGGACAGCACAGGCCACCCCAGGGGGCTCCCGCCAGCCCCACACACCCTCCGGCTCTCACCATGACAGGTTGGCTTTGAAGAGTTCCCACAGGTAGCAGGTGGGGGTGGAGTAGAGCACGTGAACCTGGCTCCTGTTGAATTGCTGGAAGAGACACAAGGGGGTGGAGGGAACGGTTTGACGATCGCGCCAGGTGGGGGCTGGGCTCTGTCTCCCCCTAGTGGCCAGGCAGGGTAAGACGTCTGCCGCAGCCTCCAGCTACCAGCAGGGCCTGCTGCTCCCAGAGCCCGAGGACCCGGGTTTGAGTCCAGTCGCTGCCCAATCACAGTAGGGCCCTGCGGCTGCCCCCAGGGGCCCAGCCTGTGGGTCAGGAAGTGGGAGCCCAACCTTCTGTGTCTCCCAGTCCAGCATGCACCCCAGGCGGGTCCCCACCTGACCGGGGGACCCCGGGGGCCCCCCCCCCCCGGTCCCTGCGCAGTGACGTGTTTGATGAGCTTGTCCATGTTCTTGTACCACAGGTTGGCGTTCTCGTATTGGAAATCCGAGCCCATCGTCATGACGATGTGGTTGGTACGGTAGCGCTTGGCCTGCAAGGAGAGGATGGAAGGAGATACTTCAAGCTCCCCCCTCAGAGACTCCCCCAGCTCGGTACCCAGACCCCGAGCTAAGGCCTCCCGGGGGCGAGAGCCTGGCCGGCCGCCGGCGCTTCCGCTTTCCCCACCCCCGAGATCAAAATGGTTTCGGCAAAACTGACATTTTGCCCCACTGGAAATTCTGGTTTTGCAAACCAGGCGTTGGGCGGAGACATCGTTTTGACATGTTTCTGGCCTGCTCTGGCAGGGGGCCGTGGGGCAGGGGGCCCGGGGCTGACAGCAGTCACAGGAGCTAGTGACGGACAACGCCCGGAGAGTCCGCTCCCCCGGTGCGATCATGGGGAGGAGGAAAATGGGGAACAGTCTCAACTGGGCGTGTGTCACAGGGGCTGGAGCTGTCCCTGAGGCAGCCCCCCACGCTCCTCTCTGGGGCTGTCTTACCTAGCATGGGCTCTATGGGAAATTACCACCCCAGGGACAGAAACAGCCGGCCACACAGCGGCAAAGCCAACAATGGAGCCAAGAAACTCCTGTCTCCCGAAAGCTCTTTACTACGGCGTCTCTCTGGCTATAAAATGACCCTTGTGACATTTTCCCCCACAGACCAGCAATTCCCCACCCGCTCCCCAGAGCCTCTAAGCGCCAGCCATTCAGAAGAGTTGGCCACAAACAGCTGAGATATCCCAGTAACTTATCTAAGCTCAGGCACCAGGATACCGGTGGAGACAGGAATCGAACCCAGGAAACCTGACTTCCAGCCCCCTGCACAAGCCCCTCCCCCTCCGACCCCGAAATAGAACCCAGGAGTCCTGGCTCCCAGGCCCTTTGCTCTAACTCCTAGACACAAGGCCAGCTGGCTGCAGAGGGTCCCCTCCCAACACTCACCTGGGCGGCCGCGATTTCCAGGAAATACGTCACCATGCTGTCCACGTTGTTCTCGTCACTTGCATCGTCCACGATGGGGTTGTCGGAGCAGGACTGGTCCCAGCAGAGGGACAGGGGCGGGTTGTAGCCGTTGGGGAGGACACCTGGGTGGAGGGGGGCGGGGGGAACAAGATCACCAGGGGCGCCTGGGCAGGATCCAGCCAGCGATGTGGGGGATAATGCGGGTGTCAGGGGCCAGCACAGAGCCAGGGCGGCTCTGTCCCATGAGGCTCCCTCAGGATGGGGCCCACCAGCTGATGGGCACAGTGGCAGGGCAAAAGGAATGGCCTACAGGGGTGCAAACGCCAGGGTGGGAGGGGGCTCTGGGGTCAGGGGGAGGGTGAAATCCAGACCCCGAGGGGGAAGGTCAGACTGCATCAGGCCACCCCCCGACACACCCATGGAGCCCACCCATCTGCCAGCCCTGGCTGCCCATTGGTGCATGGCCCTGTCTGTCTGTCTGTGGCACAGGTGCCCTGCCCCCCAAAACTGGGACTTGGAATGTCCTGGGAAGACTTGCCAGCACCCCCACTCCAGCTCACCGGTGAAGAGGTCGGCGCCGGGCGGCTGCAGGCTGGAGCTCGCTCTCCAGATCTGCTCCATTTCCTGCAGCTTCTCCCGGTTGGCTTTGTCCTGGTAATCCAGGCGGCCGAAAAAGAAGCCGTCGAAGCCCATCTGGAAAGGGGAGCGGGGGTGTCAATGCCCAGCAGCTAGCGCGCTGGACAGGGACTCAAGAAACCTGGGTTCTATTCCCAGCTCTGCCACTGGCCTGCTCAGAGACTTTGGGCAAGTCCCGCCCCGCTTTGTGCCTCAGTTTCCCCACCTGGAAAATGGGGATAATGTTCCTGACCTGCACAAAGCACTTTGAGACCTGCTGATGGAAAGTGGGACATGCTGTCCCCAGAAGGCCTCCTCCTTGGCCTCCAAAGTCCCTGCCTGTTGGAGGCGGGGGGAGTTCCAGGCACCCCAAAGGACCTCACCTGGGCGAAAAGGGAGGCCTGCTCTCGGGAGTGGCCGAAGGGGTCGATGTGCCAGGCGGCGCGGGGCCGGCCACATTCCCCAAAAGTCTCCTGCAGGAAGCGCAGCCCCAGTGTCATCTGGTCGATCATGGCATTGTAGTGGGCGGCCGCCTCGTCGTTCATGCACCAGCCGCCGTTGATAAATTCCAGCCGCCCTGCGGGGAGGGAGAGGGGGCAGCTGGATTGTTGTGTGTCAGGCCCAGCACACCCACTGACTGACCCCGACATATTATCCAGGTGTGTCTCTCTCACACTCAGGCCTGCAGTGACACTGTCCTCCGTAGGCTTAATAAAAATAGGTTCATAAGTGTGAAGCTGATATAACTGGAAGATGCTTTATGCAAAAGGTTTCTCGTGAGGGATCATTACAAAGCTTATAATCTACTGAGTGTGTCCATCCTATTTGTCTGAACGTATCCTTCTTGTATCTGAAACTAGGACTACGAACCAGAACTCTGAGGTCCTATGTAATTATGCCAAGTGTGGGCCATTGATGGCGGTTTCGAATCTTGATGGCTCTCACTGACCAGATATAAAAGGGGGCGGAGCAGGAAAAGGAGGGTCCCAGTCATGAGAAAGCCCCTGCTTTTCACCTCAGATGCCTGCGGAGCTAACAAGGACTGTACCGGGGAAAGGACTGGGCGCAGACTGGGAAGGAGTCTGGTCTGTGAAAGAAGCTTCTTGGAAAATCTCTGAGGTGAGATTTATCTGAAGTCAGTTTCTTAACGTGTTAGACTAAGATTTGCGTGTTTTGTTTTTATTTTGCTCGGTAACTTACTTTGTTCTGTCTGTTATTACTAGGAACCACTTAAACCTAATTTTTACACTTAATAAAATCACTTTTGTTTACTATTTAACCCAGAGTAAGTGATTAATACCTGAGGGGGGAGCAAACACCTGTTCATCTCTCTCTATCCGTGTTATAGAGGGTGGACAATTTTACCTGTATAAGCTTTATACAGAGTAAATGGATTTATTTGGGGTTTGGATCCCATTGGGAGCGGGGTGTCTGGGTGCTGAAGATATGTGATCTGCTGAGCAGTTTTGGGTTAAAGTCTTCAGCTTTGGGGGCGTGGCCCAGACCTGGGTCTGTGTTTGCAGCAGGCTGTTGTGTTTGGCTCAACAAGGCAGGTTCTGGAGTCCCAAGCTGGCAAGGAAAATGGGCTCAGAGTTAACTTCAGCACATCAGGTGACAGCCCCAGGGAGAACTCTGTGACCGAACCCATCGCACCACGCACGCCCACTGACTGACCCCGGCATATTATCCAGGCGTGTGCCTGTCACACACACAGGCCATGGGCCTGTACTAGTCAGTACTGGACAACATACAGCCAGGGGGCACATGCCTGGCACGTGGGTGTCTGTGAGAGAAACCCACCCCCAAATGAGGCAAAGGATTCCAGTGAACACGTCTGTCTCGCCCCATCTGGGCAGACACCCCTCTGTATAGTGGGTGGGGGACATCACCAGATCCAGCAGCACAGGTCACACACCATCAGCCGCAAGAGCAGCACCTGGCCGGCACTGGATCCCTTACCCTCGCTGACCAGCTGCTTCACCGCCTGCCGCATGGGCTCCGCCTGCAATCGCCACCAGCGGGAGAAGAAGGCCACCTCGACATAGATGAAGCGCTTGGTGGGGTCGGCCAGGAGCTGGGGGATGACGGAGTCCAGGATGTACTGCACGCCGGCATGCTGGATGTTGTTGCGCTCTGCGGGGGGAAGGTACGGGGCTGAGCGGAGACATCCAGGGACCCACAAAGCAGGGACGGCAGCGGATCCCAATCCCCCTCGACCCAGCCACAGTACTCCCAGGAGGGCCAGAGGCCCCACTTTGCTACAAGGCCTGCAGCCTCTCCCCAGAGGGGTGGATCCCCCCAGCCATGGACAGCACCCCTGGGAATCTCAGACCTGTGTGTCTTTCCAGAGCAGGGATAAGCACCCTTCCCCATAATTGCTCTGCATCCCCTGCACTTCAAAATCTGTCTCCCCGACCAGCCAGTCCCTGCCCCATTGCCCATTCCCCATCGAGTCAGCCAGTCCCACTCCCCCCAACCCTGGTTGAAAGGCCCCATAGGCATTAATGTTTCCATGGACTACGTGCTGGCCTTGAGTGGCGTCATGGAAAAGCCACCCACATGAGACACGGCTTCTAAAAGGTGACATTAATATCCAGGTGAGTAAGACCACGGGCTTAGTGTGGTCAGGGGAGAACAGCCGGGAATGACAAAGCCTCATCATGTTCTTTGGCCTGGCAAGGACGGTTACAAAATGCTCTGAAGCAGCATGATCTAATGCGGTGGGAGGGGACGCGAGATTCCTGGCTTCTGGGAGAGGAATGTGGTCTAGTCAGAGCACAGGGGTGGGCAGACTGGGATTCAGGACTCCTGGGTTCTATTTCCAGGTCCGGAGAGGGAGCAGGGTATAGGGATTAGAGCGGGGTGGGGATTTCAGGATGCCTAGGTTCTAATCCCCGCTCATATTCACTGTGTGACCATAGGCAAGTCCTTTCCCCACACCGGGCCTCAGTTTCCACATGAATCAGTGGGGGAGGAGGGCACAGCTGCCCCAGGAAGCTAGGACGTTTAGTCCGCGAGTGCCTGCGAAGTGCCATGAGATATTCTGGCAGGTGACACAGACTTTATCAAGCACCTGGCAGGGAGGCGAGGTGGGAGCTTCCCCCCAGGCCTGGAGCAGGTCTCTACAGCCCGGCCAGGTTGGGCGGTGCTCTCTATCTCCATCAGCAGCAAAGGAAGTAATTATGCTGACGAGATTAAGACAGTGCATCTCTGAGCAGCGCTTCCTCCCCTGCCCGCACCTTGCCGCAGAAAGGAGCCCTCCCTCCGCTTGGGCTCATCCAGGGTCACAGCCAGCTCTAAAGCCAGTGGAAACAGACATCAGATAGCAACACCAGCCTTCAGAGTTGATCCCGCTGGGTGGGCCAGCTGGCTTAGTGCATTTGGGGAAAGGAGATCCAGGTCTCTGTTTTCTGGGGGACAGGATAGACAGAATCTATAAATCCTGGCTCTGCCACTGGCCTACTGAGTGACCTTGGGCAAGTCTGCTCGCTCTGTGTCTCAGTTTCCCCACCTATAAAATGGGGGTGACAATACTGACCTCCTTTGTCAAGTGCTTTGAGAAGTACCGATGATGAGCCCGAGTTAAGAGACCGGGACTAACCCACTGAGTCTGACGGCAGCAGCTCCAGGGCACGGAAACCCTCCCTCCTGCCCCTCACGCACCATCTCCGCCACATACCTCCATAAAAATACTGATCCACGGTTTTCAGCCAGCCCACGTCATTGTGCGTGTGAGGGATCAAGTGGACATTCAGCATGTCTGCTTTAGTGGCTGGACAGGACTATGAGGAGAGAAATAACCAGGCACGCTGCGAATCTGAAGGCAGGGCCGCAGCGTACAAACCAACCGCATCGTAAGGGCTCTCGGGGATACCTAACTGAACGGATATTGCTCGGTGAAGCCAAGAGAAGACATTGGAGGTGGAAAGAGGCAATTGGCTTCCCCACAGCCCCTTGCTAAGCGCTGGCCTGGTCCCTGCACTAGATTCTCCAGGGCTTTGGACAAACAGCTACTGAACAATAAATCACACGCCAACAGCAGACTGAAGGAGTTTTTCCATCTATGTAGGTAGGGAGAGTGGTGTCTAGTGGTCAAAGCAGGGTACAGCTGCAGTCTACTGTCTGCCACCTTGAGCTGCAGCCTCCCCAGCTGTAAAATGGAAAGAAGTCACCAGGGTGCTCACCAGGGGAGGTTGCTAATTATCGTAAAGAGGAAGTAAAAGTGTAGGCAGATGGGGGAGGAAGGAAAGATAAACAAGATGCAGAAACAGACAACGGCACCAACTTGCAGAGTATTAACCCCCTAGAGCCCCCCACTGCTAGGGCTCAGCCCAAGCTCATGTGTTCAGTGCTGTTTTACTGACCCTGGAGAAGGTTAGTTATCGGCTACTAGAATAGGTCATGACTTTAAGCCCCCAGCTCCCCGCCACGGCCCAGGACTGGGCGGAGGAGGGGAATCAGATGCAGCCGTTGCAACGCCATCTAAACTCAGGACTGTCCTGCCTTCCCCACCATGGCTCACAAGCTCCCCCACAACACAAGAGCCCCCCCACAGAACCTCACCCCCCCCTTCACCACGCTGTCTCAGAACCTCTAACACAGCTGGGCTCTTCCAGTTCCCTCCCTCTTCCCCAACCCTCCTTCACCAGCTGCTCCCCCCACCCCCCACTTCCCCAGAGCCCCCCACTGCCTCCCCTTCAGTCAAAGACTCCCATTCTGCCTCCTCTAAAAGCCCATCTCCCCAGGCCCCCTACTTCCATTAGCTCCTCCACAGGCTCCCCCTCGTCCCTCATCTAGCCCCCCAGACCCTCTCTCTCCTCGCTCTAAACCCATCCTACGTCCTCTCCCAGCCCCTTTGGCTTCTTCCCCACACCCCCCCTCGCTCATCCCAACAGCCTCCTACCCCTTAATCCCTCTCCCCTCCAGTAGCCCCCGCTCCCTCCCCTGGGGCTCCCGCTCCCCTCGGACTCTGACTTCCTTCCTCGGTCTCTCTTCGCCCCCCCAGCTCCCCTCCAGGACCCCCCCACTCTCCTCCCCCTTTTCCCCAGACCCACCCAGCTCCCCCCTGTTGCTGCTCCCGCTCCTCACCTCGTAGCCACAGCCGGCTGCGGCCGCCCCCAGCAGCCCCACGCCCAGGATCAGCCCCACGAGCAGCCCCATCCTCCGCCCGCAGCCGCGGCGCCCCGCACCTGGCAGACAGGCAGCTCCCGCTGTCATGTGACCAGCCCTTCACGTGACGCCTCGGTCACGGCCAACCCCTTCTCTCCTCGCTCCCGCCACGCCCCACACACGCAGGAGCCAATCCGCAGAGAGTGGGCGGGGCCACGGCCTTCATTCATACGTACAAAGCGTCCATGACGACAAGGGAAGCGCTGATTGGCTGATGGGGAGAGGGCGGGGACAGGGTGGAAGGAGGGAACGCGGGAAAAGGCAACCATTGTGATTGACAGGCCATTCCACCTATCATGTGCAAGGAAGCAGTGACAGGAAGGGGGCGAGAACACAATACTGACGTCTACGAGGACCAATGGGAAGTAGATCAAATTGATTGACATATCCGAGCACCTATCAGTTAGAGGTACCACAAGCCCCCTCCCTCTTATTCCAGAGCCCAATAGGCCAGCTGTAAACGTTTGAGCAATAGTTGAAACTGCCTCTCACATGAGTGGTAGACAATAAGATGGGCAGGGAACTCAGCCAATGAGGCATTGAGTAGTGTTGAAGCTTGAGGCACCTTCCTTGGGTCCACAGCCCTGTTGCTGTGAGACCCAACCTCCTCCCATTGCAGCCCCAGTTGGGTCACAGTAAAGGAGAGCAGGGACAGGCACTGAGGGGGCCACAACTGACCCTAGGCTTCCCTCCCCTACGTACTCACCTGTTCCCTGCCAGCTCCCACAATCCCCTTGGCTCCAGCCCCCACAACCGCTACTAGCCCCCCAAGACTCTCCACCAGCTCCACAACCTGCTCCCAACACCCCCATATTCCCCCTACGCTCCCCACAGCTTCCACAATTGGCCCCAGTTCCCATACCCCACCTCAGACATGCCCCCAGCCTCAACATTCCCATGCTCTCCTCACCTCTCACAACCCCCCACCTCCTGCTTTGCTCCCTACCCATGGACACCTTCCCTAGCTCCCACAAAATCTCACCTCCATCTAGCCCCCTCCCAAGACTGATTCCCCCACTGACAGCAGGCCTGAGGACAGGGAGAGAGGATGGCTGGGGAGACCACCTCCAGGAAGGCCAGTCTCTAGGAGGATGCCTCCTGAGAGACAGTGGTTTGAAGCTGAAGTGTGTATTGATCTAGTGCTCATGAAAAGTTACCAACCGAACAAACCTTTGAGACTGAAGTCCTCTGTCCACAGAGCAGATGGAGCACGGCCAGAGGCCAGCTTAAACTTCCCCCTTATGCAGTCCTCCCAGTGAGCGAGGACCCCAGAGCAGAGCCTCCCTGTGGCCTAGTCAACACTTGGCCTCTGTCCTGTCAACAAGTCAGTTAGTGCCAGTCACGGTGAATTATTTTTACAATACAGACCTTTGGAAACTGGACTGAGACCCACTAAATATCAGAGATGGTAAGGACCGGTACTGAAACTGGTGACAAAGAGACAAAAGGCACCATTCCATAGGCACACAGATTGTTTTTTTAAACCAAAGCTCCTACAACAACCACCCATTTATTTTGGGAGCTGAGTGTTACAACACACTGCTTGTACAAACAGATGGTGAATCCTTCCTCTCCCCCGAGAGTGTGTGTCTGGGATTTGCAAGAAGTTGTGCAATGAGCTGTAATCTCTTCACCAAGGTGGGGACATAGGTTGGGGATTCTGTAGATAGGACATCACCACAGCAGAGATAGACAACCTGAATCCAGAGGAAGAAAATCAGTCATTTTAAAAAACAACCAACCAGGAGGTATTTTTGTTATCTCACTTTCCACTGTCGTGTCTGGGTCTTGTACCGCACTAGCATGTTGGTGAACAATTCCCTGGGATTCCAAAGTACTTGCTTTCTCAGCCATGCATTCAAGGATTGATCACCCTCACATATATGGAGCCACCTCTAGAGTGGAAGGCAGCAGCTGCTTAACATCAAACACTGTACCAGATTTTGACAGAAGATGAAGAATTTTTCATCCAGCTGAAAAGGTATTTAAGGAAACAGACTCTAAATTCCAGGGAATTGGTCAGGACATGGCTTCACAGCTCAGCTTTTAGGAAAAGATGCCATGGAATTTAATATCCAAGAACGAATGAGACCTTGGTTTTACATCTCATTCAAACGATGGCACCTCCAACAGACCTGCCCTCTATCACCAAAGCACCATGCTAGGGCACTGGTTCATTGCTGGCTAGGATGAAGAGTGTTTCGTACTAATAACCAACATCATTTTATCCCCATTTTACAGATGGAGAAACCAAGGCAGCAGGAAAATGTCACAATACAAAATCATGCAGTATTAGTGCTAGAGCTGAGTACAGAACCCAGAAGTTCTGGCTTCACCTCCTCTGCTCTAACCACATCATGGACAGCTAGGCACATTTGGACACATGTCTTCTTCACTCACTGGGTGAATTGAAGACAGTTAAAGGAAAACAATGACTCACATGAAGCTGCTCATCATCTGTTTGGTGTCTTCAGAGCTTCTGGAGTTGGCAAAGCTAATGAAGGAGCAATAGACAGCAATCCAAGCACACCACTTCAGCTAGAAACACAGAGAAACTAATTTGAGAGCCTCAAAGTGGGCACTTATGGGATCTCTCAGGATCTTCAATATCTAATAATACTGGGCAAGACTCAGAGCTCTTTAAAACAGTCCTTCCTTAAACAAAGATCACAATCCCTTGTGCAGTTAGCATAAGTGCCATTTCACTGACTCGTCCAAAGTCACACAGTAAGTCAGTAGCAGAGGTGGGAACAGGACCCCGAAGTCCTAGCTCCCAGTTCCCTGATTTAATCATTAGGCAACACTCCTCCCTCCAGCCAGGAAGAGACCACAAGAGCCTTGACTCCCAGTTCCCTTTTCTACCCATCACTCAGCCAGGAACAGAAGTAATGACTCCTTTTCTTCCAACCCTCTTTCAGTGCAATGGCTTAGCCCACTCTAGGTCTCCCTTTGTCCATCCTCCAAATCATTTCCCATAGGGAAGCTGTGGAATCCCTGGCACTGCAGGTTTTTAAGAACAGGTTAGACAAAAGGATGGTCTTGGCATACGTAATCCTGCCTCAGTGGGGAGATGCACTTTGGGCATGTCTACACTATGGCACCAATTCTCAGAGCCTGGGTCACTTGACTCAGGCTCACGGGGCTTGAGCTGCAGGGCTAAAAATGGCAGCGTGCACATTCTCCCTTGGGCTGGAGCCCAAAGCTGAAACCCGCCAAAGGGGGAGGGTCTTGGAGCCCAGACTCCCACCTGAGCGGGAACGTCTGCATTGCTGTTCTTCGCCCTGCAGACGAGGCAACTGATCTGGTTCAGACTCGGTGCCAGGGGTTTTTCTTTGCAATTCAGACAGACACCAGGTAACCTCCTGAGATCCCTCCGTACCCAGCATTTAAGGATTCTGTGAAAGAGTAGCCACTTGGTTAAGGGAACAGGCCCGGTGAGGCTATGGAGTGCTACAGTGCCCAGCTGCACCGATGTCCTTTATAATCAAGAGCATGCGTCTCCCGTTTGCTTTGCAAGATCTAACGTTTATTCCTTTCCTGCTCACCTTCAGCATTAAGCCGCACATGCTGAAAATCATCCCCAACAGGTTCATGTAATCCGGGGTGGGATCTTCCAGCGTGGGGTTGTTCTCTGTAGACGGAGGCTTGTACCTGTTACGAGAGAGTGAAGGGAGTGTTAACTCACGCTTGGGAACTATTACCCTCTTCTCCGTAGATAACATGAAGATAAACAGGGATCTGTAGGGGTGTGGAATGGGATAAGGGGCCTTCATCTCCAAGTCACTGGTATCAGTCCAGCCCTAGCTCAGGCAGACTGGGTGGCTCAGGGAGTGGATGAGGATTCAGACATGGGGCCCTGTGTCTGGCGGGGTTGCTCAGCAGGACCCTGAGGACACTATCTAGGGCACTGGTTCATATCCACCCCCAGGCCTGAGCCGTTTAGCACAATCAGGGAATGAGATCGGGAGCCTTTCACTTCCAATAACCCGGTCTAATGCATGTGGGAAGGGATCTAAAGTCAGTCCCAATGGAGGTCTATTTTTAGGGCTGTGGGAAACAAGGTGGCAGGTTTCCAGTTGGTTGCCATTAGCAAGATGGGGAACTAGGAAACAAAGAATAACCTGGAGTGAGAGGTGCCAGAATCTCCACTTCCCTCCTCTCTGCCAGAAGACTGTCACCCAGAACCCTCTGACAACTGGCCAGATTCCTGCCACTCTCCCCTTGGGGATCCCACTGGGTCACCCCACCAGACATGGACCCCTTACTGATCACTCATCCCTCAGGGTCCTGCTGGATCACCCCACCAGATACAGACCCCACAGCGACAATTCACCACACGGGGTCCCACTAGGCAACCCCACCATACACAGACCCCATTGTGATGATTCACCCCCCAGGGTCCCGTTCAGCAACCCCAGCAGACACAGACTCCTTAGTGATCACTCACCCCTTGGGGATCCCGCTGGCTCACCCCACCAGACACACGCCCCACAACAACAATTCACACCACCAGACACAGACCCCACAGCGATGGCCCCTTCCCGTTTAACGGCACAATCTGCCCCCACTCCGAGGCTTTGGCTATCAAGGGGCTGCCACATGGAGCTCGCTATCCCAACATCCCTCGGGGGCTACGCTCCAGCGTTCCCTATGGGGCCGCGCCGTGGCCTCACTATGGGGCCCCCAAACCTGTGCTAGGCCTTGGCCCTACCCCAGGAGCTCTCAGACTTACTGGTGACCCCCCCCCCGTCACCCACCGACCCTCTGAGCGCCCCCCCACCCCCATAAAAACACCTGTTATGTCCTTAACACCATCATACACGCTGGGGGTGGGGCTAACAGCTCGCGACCCCCTGAGGGGTCCAGACCCGCCCCACTCGCCCCGCCCCACTCACCTCAGGACCTTGTTGGGCCGCCGGGGGTCGGCCATGCTGTTGCCGGACATTGCTAGCGGTGGGGCGCGGATCGGTGTAACACCCCGCGGCCCGAAGCGATGGTTCCGGATTAACCCCGCCCCCGCCGTCCCGCGTGCCTGGCCGGGGCGGTCCCCGAGCCTGACCCCACGGCGGGCGGGCGGGCAGGGAACGAGGCGGAGCCGACAACGAGCCCTGCACCCCTCGGCGGGTCCCGGCGCAGAGCAGGCGGGGCGGAACCAAGGGAGCCGGAACCTGCGGGGCTGGGGGGCGGGAATGTGAGGCGGACACGGAACGTCCCTCTCCCCAGGTACTGCGTGGGGGGGAGGAAGCGAAAAGCGCCCTAGGGCTGGGGAGGGGACTAAGGGGGTGAGTGAGACTAATGGGCTGGGCGAGGTGATTGAGACTGTAATAGTCTGGGGAGGCTGTAGGGGTTGGAAGGAGACTAAGGAACTGAGGGGGGCTATAGGGGCTCTATAGGTGCACGAGGGAGGCCATAGGGGGTCTCTGTGAGACCTGGGTTGAAGGACACTGCACACAGCTCTATAGGGGATGGCTCTAAATGTTGCAGCTCCATAAGGCTCTCTGGGTCCTAATAGGATGACCTCTGACCCCCAGGACTGCACATCAAACCCAGCCATGGCCTAGAATCTAACAGGGTTGGATTTTCCCTTTCCCGCCTCCTGCGGCGGCAGCAAACAACAAATTACTTTCCTGTTCCTTAACCAGGACGGCACCAACCGCTTCCCCCAGCTTGTGAGCGAGTGACTCCAGCTCCTAGGGAGACATCCCGTAAAGCCAGAGTCTGGTGAGAGATTTGTAACCCGCCCCAGCTGACCCCTGTTGTGTCTCATCACCCCGCCCCCACGCTCACAGAGTCCAGCTTGCCCAGATCTAGCCACCGTAGGTGTCAGCGGCTTGGGTCCCGTCATGGCATTTCCTGAACCAAAGCCCAAGAAACCAGAGCTGCCAAAGAAGCTGGTGCAGAATCTGGAGTGCAAGCAGGGAGCGGTCAGGGCGGTGCGGTTTAATGGTGAGTGTGTCCTCCCTGGCCCATGAAATGGGGCAGTGAAGTCTAGTAGGTTAAAATTAGGGCCAGGACTCCTGGATTCCGTTCTCAGCTCTGGGAGGGGAGTGGTGTCTAATGGTTAGAGCAATGAAGTCAGAGCCATGAGGAGTATTTAGAGCCCTGTTGATGCCAGCAGATGTCAAGAGTCCAGAGCGTTAGCATGTTGCTTATTGTTGTGCCCTGGTGGGAATGAGAGGAGGGTCTGTCTTGGTGGAGATCTGCCCTTAGTTTCTTCCATCGTTTGTGGGAGTTGGCTTGGGGGAGGCAGCTGGGAGAGCATACACGGAGGAGTGGGACTAGCAGGGAGCCATGCAGAGCAAGAGGACAGCCGGGAGGAGAACACGGCCGTGGGGTGGAAATGCTGGATGTGAGGCTGGTGCCTCTGGGGGGCAGCGCTAGCCGCAGTGCTGCTACGCTGTCCCCTTGCATCATTCCCTGTTCTCTATCCCGCAGTGGATGGAAATTACTGTCTCACCTGCGGAAGCGACAAGTCCCTGAAGCTGTGGAACCCCCACAAGGGAACCCTCCTGAAGACCTACAGCGGCCACGGCTACGAAGTGTTGGACGCGGCGGGGTAAGAGCAGGGGACGGACTCCACTTCTCTCGTAGCCCAAGGGACTTCAGGATCAAAAGCACTTTAGAGTGTTTGACAGGGAAGTGGTTAGTGCAGGTGGGGAAGGGTATTGGCGGAGCGGGAGTGAGGACTCCTGGGTTCTATCCCCAGCTCTGGGAGGGAGTGGTTTCTAGTGGGTTGCACAGGAGGGACACTGGGAGTCAGGACTCCTGGGTTCTATTATGTCACTGATTTGCTGAGTGGTACGTCCCCCCACCCTCCCCTTTGTGCCTCAGTTTCCCCCATTCGTAAAATAGGAACAGCTATGCCGACATGCCAAAGGGATGCAAAGCCTTGTGGGGGATCCCCACCGTAATACATAAGCTTGTC
This sequence comes from Dermatemys mawii, assembly GCA_007922305.1. Classification (NCBI taxonomy): domain Eukaryota; kingdom Metazoa; phylum Chordata; order Testudines; family Dermatemydidae; genus Dermatemys; species Dermatemys mawii. The sequence continues at coordinate 2,444,999 of ML677403.1, forward strand.
TTCTTGCTTCCCCCACAGGTCCTTCGATAACAGCCAGCTCTGCTCCTGTGGGGCCGACAAAACGGTCGTCCTGTGGGACGTAGCCAGTGGGCAGGTGATCCGCAAGTTCAGAGGTCACGCAGGGGTGAGGCCCGTTTGGTTACTGCAGTGCTGTCTGAAGTGGGGGGGTCCACAGCCTGAGGTCAGTCAGCCTGTTACGTATGGGGAATGACTTGGCTGGGTGTGGGGAGGGGCCCAGCTACTCCCTCCCTACAGGTGCCCCATCACTTATTACGTGAGTCCAGGGAGGCTCCCTTGCTCTCAGCCACGGGGTGTGACAGATGGCGACCTTAACCCTTTGTGCTCCCGGGGTGGGGAGTGAATCGAGGGGCACACGGACAGGTGCACAAATTGTGTGTGGGCATGGAGGTGAGTGGGGGGAGTTACAGAATGGGGAAGCAGCTCGGGGTCGTATTGAGTTGCTTGTAGGGAGCGTTGGGAGGGGACATACGGGGGGCTGTTGGGTAAGCTGCATTCAGGTTCAGGAGGGGGTGAGGGGATCAGTGTGGTTTAGGGGGAGGTGCTAATGAGCTGGGCTGATTGCCCGGGGGATGACCCAGCGACTACAGGGAGAGCACTCGAGAGCCACACGCCGTGTGCTGGACGTGGCCCCTGACCTGTCTCTCCCCCACAGAAGGTGAACTGCGTGCAGTTCAACGAGGAGGCCACTGTGATCCTGTCCGGTAAGCAAAGCGGCTCCCTAGCCCCAGCTGACTCGTTGCGGGTCCTTAATCCTAGATCCGGCCAGGGATCGGCCCAGGCTGTTCCCCCGGACGTGCTCTGTGCTCTCTCCTAGGCTCCATCGATTCCAGCATCTGCTGCTGGGACTGCCGCTCACGCAGACCCGACCCCATCCAGATCCTGGCCGAAGCCAAGGACGGGGTGTCCAGCGTGAAAGTGTCCGATTACGAGATCCTCTCTGGGTGAGGGGGGCTCCTCTGGGGCAGGGAGGGGGCTGTAGACCCAAGTGCCCCCAGGCCACAGACCATTGGCGGGGGAGAGGCAGGTAACCTCCCCCACTGGGGATGTGCAGCCTCATGTCTAACACTTGGGGGTTGCCAGGAGCTGGCTCAAGGGCTTGACTCCCCTCTCCTCCAGCTATATTCCCACGAGCTGCCCTGGGAGCACCCCAGCTGGGCCTGGGCCATGGGTGTGTGATGGGGCGTCACCTTGTTCTTGCCCTGTAACCCCTCCCCATTGCCCCCCCAGCTCCGTGGACGGCCGCGTCCGGCGCTACGACCTGCGTGCAGGGGAGCTCTACTCGGATTACCTTGGAAGTAAGTGAGAGAAGACAGCGACTGCCGGGAGCCAGCGCCACAGCCAGAAGGGGGCGCGGTGATCGTCTGGGCTGACTTAGAACGGCCCTGGGGTCATTCCTGCTCCTAGGAAACCTCCCACCAGGGCTTAAAGTGGCCCAGGACAGAGACTCCCCCGAAAGTGCCGCACGCAGTGTCGGCGGGAATGTCCCACTGAGATAAGATCCCCCCACTGCTGATAGCGGATGCCATGGGGGAAGGGAGGCTGGCATGGCTGATTAAGAGGTAGGGAACAGCCTCTAGGGGGCGCCAGTTCCAATGCTGCGCCAACATGGGAAACAGGCTGTCAGAGACCGTGACAGGGTCCTTCCTCTCTAGGGGCGCTGGCTCTGAGCTGGCCGCGGGGCGGGAGGGGGAGGGATGGGGCGGGATGAGGCACTGGCTCTGAGCTGGCCCCAGGGCAGGGGGGCCGCAGGGGCAGGGGAAATAGGGCGCTGGCTTTGAGCTGGTCCCAGGGCAGGGGGCTGGCTCAGCTTTTACCCAGCGCCCTCCTCTGGGCCAGCTCGTGGTGTCCATCACCTCCAGCATCTGCTGCTTTGTCCTTGCAGGCCCCGTCACCAGCGTGTGTTTCAGCAAGGACGGGCAGTGCACGCTGGCCGCCAGCCTGGACTCCACCCTGCGCCTGCTGGACAAGGACACGGGGGAGCTGCTGGGAGAGTGCGTGACCCCCACGCCCTCGGGCCGAGAGCATTCGGCTGCATGTGCTGCCCCCAGCCTCCCGGCACACACCTGGGGCTTAACACAGAGTCTCTCGGGGGCAGCCTCTCCCCTGCCCCGAGTCTGGGGTCTGAGACCCAGACGCTGCCTGCTGTGAGGGAGAGAAGTTGACCACCAGGTCCCCTCCCCGCTGCCGCAGCCCCCCAGCCTAATCCCTCAGGCCCAGCTCCCCAAAGACAGTCCACTAGGGCCCTGTCCCCAAGGAACGGCAGCTTCAGGCCAGCCCGGGGTCCAGCGCGAGGGGTTCCCCGTTCAGCCCGGGGTCCAGCGGGAGGGGTTCCCCGTTCAGCCCGGGGTCCAGCGGGAGGGGTTCCCCGTTC
>ML677403.1:2447400-2482359 GCA_007922305.1 Dermatemys mawii
GGGGTTCCCCGTTCAGCCCGGGGTCCAGCGGGAGGGGTTCCCCGTTCTCCCCTATGCAGACCCGCTCTGGTCTGTTCCATTCCAGATACACCGGCCACAAGAACACGGCCTACAAGCTGGACTGCGGCCTGAGCGAGAAGGACACGCACGTGGCCAGCTGCTCGGAGGACGGGCAGGTGTATTTCTGGGACCTGGTTGAGGTGAGAGGGGTCCGTGGCAGGCAGAGGCCCCGCTCCTTGTCCTGGGGGTCGGGCCCCTCCTTTCCTAGCCCCCCACATCGTTCTCACTGGGGGCCTTTCCCTTCCCCCCGCAGGGCTCCCTGGCGCTGAGCCTGCCCGTGGGCAGAGGCGTAGTCCAGTCCCTGTCCTTCCACCCCAGTGAGCCTGGGCTGCTCACGGCCACTGAGGGGCACGTGCAGTTCTGGAGAGAGGAGCAGCTGGCAGGGTGTTGAGATGGAGCAGCGGGCATCCCTCCAGCCAATCACACACGGACTCCGGCTCAGGGCAGGTGCTTTATTGAACCACACGGCTCAGGGCAGGTGCTTTATTGAACCACACGGGGGCAGCCGGGACTCTGTGAGGGAGCAGCAGCAGCGAGCCCCTGCACATGGCATGCGGGGGTGGGGTGAGCCCAACTTCTCGCCCACCACAGCCCAGCCCTGATCTACCAACCAGAGACCCTACAGCACCCCCTCTAAGCACCTGGCCCCAGCCATCCCCCCATGCTCCACCAGGCAGCTGGACACAGCCACAGCTGGCTCAGAGGGCTCCCTTCCAGCCAGGGCACGACCAGCGCGCCGCGAGAAAAGGGGTAGCCAGGCGCTGGGTCCAGCCCGAGCTAAACTCGCCCTTCTCCCTGCTGCAGACGCTGTCCTTGAAGAGCAGCCGCCAATAAATCCCCCCCAGGCAGGAGCCGGAGCTCAGCACTGCCCCGTGGGTCTCTCGCCAAGCACAGCTCCCAGCCCCCCAGCCCGTCCTGGAGACACGGCTCCATTAACCTGTGCTGGGGCACGGGACACAAGACGCAGCAGCGTGGGTTTAACGCAGCTCAGCCCCTGACACTGCAGGGTGCTACTAACCCCCCCCCCCCCCCATCACTGCTGTTTTCACCTGAGGTTCACACCCCTGGGGCAGGGCAGATGTCCTGGGGGGAGGGGGGAGACATGGGTTCTTTCCCAACAGCCCAATGATCAAATAGGGTTTAACACTTGCCATGCACCAGCCTCCCATCGCATCTACTCAGTAAATGAATGACTGGAAGAACAGGTCTCAGCATGAGTCCATGGGGGGGTCCCTGTGGGTCCCAGGATCTGCCAACACCCTCGGGGGAGCTGCTCACAACCCCGCTGCCACCTGACTCCCCACTGCACTGAGGATCACAGCCCCTGAGGCCAGGCAAGGGCACCCCCGTTCTACAGCAGGGGGAGGGGGGTCACCCAGCAAGTCAGCCAGGTCTAGAAGCCAGGAGTCCTGACCCCCAGGCACACCCCAGCCCTTGTGAATGTGGAAGCAGGGGTGTAAAGAGGGAAGCAGATAAAGCCAGACCCTCCCCCACTTCCCTGGAATCCCAGGGGCAGAGGCTGGGGGGTAGGGCAGTCCCAGTGATGGGCAGGGGAGGGGAAATTGGGTTGGGGTAGGAGTCCATTTGCTCCTAGGACCCCCCTTCCCCTCCAGACTCCCCACGCTGTGTCCTGGGCCAGGCCCTGCTGGGCCGGGGGGCTCAGTCATGCTGCTTCTCGGGGGCGAAGGCGCTGGCGTTCTGGGCGAAGGTCTCCGCCACCAACAGCGGGAAAACCAGGGAGGCATCAGCGTAAACCTGCCACCGGGAGAGCAACCAGGGATGTGAGTGCAGGCACCCGGCTCCTCCCCCACGGCACCCAGCTCCTCCACCCCCGCCCCCCCCACAGCACCCAACTCCTCCACCCCCGCCCTGCCCCCCCACCCTCCAGCAGGCCACGCCCACCTTCACCGGCTTGGCATCCATGCGGATCTTCCCCCAGGACACCGCCTCATCGGGCCGGGCCCCCGAGTCAGAGCCGTCGAACTCCTGGGCCGTGTTAACGTAGACGGCGTAGTCGGCACCATTCCTCTGCAAGGCACAGAGAGAGGGAACATGAAACCGGGGGGGTTCTCCCAGCCCACACCCCCAAAGCATGATGGGGGAGGGAATGTGCAGTTGGAGGCGATAAACTGAATCCCCAAATTGAATGTCGGACCTAAAACTACAGCTCTGCTCTGAGATACACGTGGGTTAAGGCACATGAGCGGGGGTGGGGAGGTAGTCGAGGGAGGGGTGGGAGGGCTGAGCCCAGCCCACGGGGGACACCCGCGAACCCAGCCCACAGCAGAGCTCCCAGTCTGAGCCCCCCCTCACCATGAGGTTGGCGTTGGCGATATGGTGTTTGACCAGCCCCCCTCCCAGGATGATCATGCCGGTCTTCTTGGCGAAGATGGCCTGGGTGTTGATCAGCCGGAGATCTGCCAAGACAAAGAGACCACCGTGATCCCCTTCTTCCTGCCAAATAGGACCCAGGAGTCCTGTCCTGCCCCCATTAGATCCCACTGCCTTCCCCGAGCTGGGTTAGAACCCAGGAGCCCCTCTGCACCTTGTCTGGGGTGGGAGGGCTTGGGGGGAGGTGGGGACAATCTGTACACACTGCAGTAATGCAGCAAGGGGTCCCCCCCTTCACTAGGAATCCCCCCAGCACTGCAGGGAGGGGGCCTGTGATTCCTGCCCAGTCTAAGCCAGGGCGGGCACTGAGCAGTCAGGATGCTGCAGAGAAAGGACCGTGCCAGGGGGGAGGGGGACAATCACCTTCCACGATGTCCAGCACCAAACCGGGGTTCTTGTAGGAGTGGAAGAAGATCATGTCCCCCAGGGATCCGTCCGTCAGGGCCGGGCTCAACACCGGGATGTTGTTCTGCAAAGGGGTGCGTGGGGCAGGGCAGAGGAGAGGAGACGGAAAGGGGGGGTTGGGTTAGTTCCCTCTTGTCGGGGGGGCGGGGAGGAGTCTCAAAGTAGTGTACGTAGAGGAGCAGGGCCACTATATTAGGGTAGAGCCTGGACACCACCATCCCCGCACTATGCCAGGCGCTGCACAGACCCCACCCCCTGCCACCTTCCCTGAGCAAGATCAGGGCCCCCGTCATGTCAGATGCTGCATGGACATATGGGAAGAGACAGTCCCTGCCCCTAAAGAGCTCACAATCTGAAGAGACAAAGAGTAGGAAGGGAAACTGAGGCCCAGAGAGGGGAAGGGACTTGCCCAAGGCCACCCAGCAGGCCAGTGGCAGAGCTGTGAGTAGACCCCCGCTCTCCCAGCACTCGCCTCACTGGGAAACGCCACCTCTCGCATGGGGGGAGGCTGAAGGTGAACCCAGAGCTTGGCTCGATGACAACCACCAGGGTGGGGAGTTAGAGGCGGGGGAGCTGGGGCCATGAGGGGGGCAGATTTATTCCCCCCCATGATGTGTTTGGGGCTGTGAATTTGCCCCCCAAGCAGAAGGGCTGAAGCCCCAGGGAACAGGCTGCTGATCCCCCACCAGACTGGGTGGGACCCTAGGGGGCCATCGTTATTTAGCCTGCTCTTAAAGGGGCAGCGCTCCAACCAGCCGGTCACCCAGGCTCTCCGGGGGGAGGTTGTGTCAGATCCTAGCGTGGAAAGTGTTAGCCAGAACCCCAGTGAGGAAATGAACAGGAGCCCCCTTGAACCACTGGACCCCCCCCCCCCCGATATCCCTCCCCCCCACCACTGACCTTCTGTGCCCAGTAATAGACGGATTCGGGGTTGTTAATTTCCTTGCCCAGCCGTGCGATCATCTTGGACGGGGTCCACTTCACACCCTGCAGGACCCAAGGATCAAAGCTGTGGTGAAGCCACTCACTCCTGCCCGGGCGACGCGACACGACTCGACCCCCCTCAGAGCGAGTTATCACCGTTCAGCCCTCATCCTCCCAGCTCCCCCGCCCAGCAGCAGGCAGCTCTCCCCATCACGGTACAGACAGGGAAACTGAGGCAGGGGGAAGTGACTCTCCCAAGGAGTAGAACCCAAGAGTTTTGACTCCCAGTGCCCCACCCACGCACTGCTCAGCCCACTAACTAGACCCCCCCCCCACCCCATTCCCAGAGCCAGGGATAGAACTCAGGCATCCTGACTCCCAACTCCCCTCTCATCTACACCAAGTCTTTTGGCAGGGGGAGGGGCAGGGTTGAGTAGGGATCAGGTCAGAGACTTTCCCAGCATCCTACAGACCCAGCACCATCCCCTCCCCTGGGGCACGGCCTCCCTCACCCTCACCTCCACGTTCTGCTCAGCCACCATCTGGTCCAGGATGGGCATGAGCCAGTCTTCGAACTTGCAGTAGTTGTCGTTGGGCACGAGCAGGTTCCCAATCCTGGAGAGGAACAAACAGGTTCAGCCCCAACTCCCCCCTCCACCCCCACCTCCCAAACCAGCGGGACTCAGCCTCTCCACGAGCCCCACTCAGCCCCAAGGAACAGGGACGCAGCTGGCTCTTCCTGATCCCCACAAATGGGGGGGAGCAGAGAGGATCCTGGAAAACACGAGATGGAGCCTTTCACCTCTAGAGCATCAGTTCCTGACCCCCAGCCTCCCCACTCTAACCCCTAGACTCCACTCCCCTCTCAAACCAGGGACAGAACCCAGGAGTCCTGGCTCCCAGCCTCCCCTGCTTTAACCACTAAATCCCACTCCCCTCCCAGAGATACCAGGAATCCTGCCTCCCAGCTGTGTGCCCTCCTGGCCAGACCGGAGCAGCACCCAGGACCCCCCTGTACCTGTTGATCCCGCTCTGCCGAAGCTCCTTCCCCGGCAGGCTGAAGTCCCCCACGTAGGTCGGTGCCAGACATTTGATGAGATCCTCTTCCACGCCGCCTGCTGTGGTGACCAGCACATCCACCTGTGGGGCACAGGGACCCCTGGCTGTCAGAACCCCCTGCCCTGGACCCCCAGCGCTGGGAGCCCCCAGTGAGAGGACGGGGGGGGGGCGCTATGCGGGTGTCGGAATCCAGCACTGGGGTTAAGGGGAATGGGGGGATATGGCAGCAGCCTGGGTGTCAGAGACTGGCACTGGGAGGGGCCCTCAGGGACACAGGTGCTCAGTGCCAAGGGACACCGGGGGGCACCGCTCAGTGACCGTGGGGGGGGGAAGAGGGGAGACAGGGCCATACCATGTTGTGCTGCACCAGATAGCGGATGGTCTCGCGGATGCCCGAGCTGATGAGGTTGGAGGTGAAGCCCAGGAAGATGGTGCAGCCCGAGGGCTGCCGGCGCCAGGGGTTCAGGTTGGCGCGGGACTCGTCCTCCTCGCCCAGCGGCTCCAGCTTCGCCGTGATCTGGGAACCGCAGCAGGCACACGTCAGCCTCCCCCACATCTGGTGGGCTGAGACACTCACCCCCCTGCACAGGCGCCCAAGCTACCCCCCCCCCCCCCAGCTCTCACTGGCAACCTCAAGGAGCAAATGGGACATGGAGAAACTGAGGCACGGAACAGGGCAGTGGCTTGGTCACAGCCAGCAGCAGAGAGGCACAGAACCGAGGAGTCCTGACTCCCACCCGCACCCTGCTCTAACCACTCAACCCCACCCCCCTCCCAGAGCCAGGAGAGAACCCAGGCGTCCTGACTCCCCGCCCCTCACCATTCTGTGGATCTCCTGCACGGCCTGCCCGAAGCTGGTGGCCTGGAAGCCGGTGGTGAGGTAGGACTGCAGCAGGGCGCGGTGATCCAGCCCGCGGTCGAAGTCGTAGCCCCGGACCTGCAGGCTCTCCTCGGGCAGCCCGGCGCTGGGCTTCAGCACGGCCGCCACGGCCGCGGCCGGGAGCCCCTCCGCGGCGCTCTCCATGGGCCCGGGGCCGGGGCCCGCGCGGCTCTGGGGGCGAAGGGAGGGGGGGCGGGTCACGAACCGGGGCGGGGTCAGCCCCTCCCCAGGCCCCCGAGCGAGCCCCCGCCCTCTCCGAGCCCCGCCCCGAGCGAGCCCCAGCCCCTCCCCAAGCCCCCGCCCTCTTCGAGCCCCGCCCCGAGCGAGCCCCCTCCCGCTCCGAACTCTCGAGCGAGCTCCAGCCCCTCCCCTCTCCGAGTCCCCTCCCCGCTCCGAGCCCCGCCCCGAGCGAGCCCCAGCCCCTCCCCGAGCCCCGCCCCGTGCGAGCCCCCTGCCCGCTCCAGGCCTCCGGCTCGGCTCGGCTGCAGCCCCCGGGCCCGTCGGGCTCGTACCGGCGCCTTAGGCCGCCACTAGCCCCGACGCCGCACTCCTGCTCCTGGCCGCCGCCATGTTGACCCCGGCCGGCTACGGCAGCCCCGCTGGGTCACGCGTCCTTCCTGCTGGATGCTGCCATCTTGCCCTCAACCTCGCCGGATCCGTGCGCCTGGGAGCCGCCATCTTGAACAAGAGCCGGATACGGCGGCCCTCAAGGGTCAACCATCCTCCAACTTCAAGCGCCTCCTAGCTTAGAGCATCTGCAGAGGTTTTCAATGGGCCAGTCTCGGGCCCTTCAAGGAGCAGCCCCCTGCCCCGGGCCACAGTACACCCCGATATAGGTGCCCTACACCTAGGGTTGCCATCCCTCCAGGATTGTCCTGGAATTAAAGATTAATCTCTAATTAAAGGGTGTGTCCTCGTGAAACGTCCAGGAATACATCCAACCAAATCTGGCAACCCTGTCTAGACCAGGCCTGGCTAGTTACATCAGATCAGCTTCCCCTGGTGTGGATGCAGGTCTAGTCTGCCACATGGGGCTTGTGTGGTGGCATAGCGGGGTGGAGTGGTTCCTCTGAAAGGCAGCATGGCAAAGCAGCCCAGTTCTGTTCCCAGCTCTACCTGCCGGGACCGCAGATCAGTTCTCTGTTCTAGGGAACTGTATCCGGGAACCGGCGGCTCCTAGTCGGGCGTTCACAGCCCAGAGCCGGCCGGGAGGCAGACACGGTGAACAGTGAAGGTAATTAACCAGGGAACACTGTGCCAAGGGTCCTGGCAGAGTCTCCATCCCTGACAGTATTTAAATGAAGATGGGATATTTTCTAAACAATCCACTCTCCTTCAAACAGGACCTGAATCCTACCAAGGAAATTGCGTGGCTGGTTAGACAGGGGATCAGACTAGATCACACTGATCCCCTTGGAATCTATGAACTAGCCCTTCCCAGCAATCCTGCGCTGGCTGGAACGTGTCCCATCATCCTGAGGCTGCTGCAGCCAGGGTCGAATGGCTCATTGCTCAGGCTCTGTTCACGGGAGCAGGCAACATCACACATGCTAGCCCTGCTCCCTTGAGCCACAAAAACTGGGGTGCAGGCTGAATGGCCTCTACCCCCCACTTCCTTTCATCTCTAGAAGGGCTCTTCTACTGCACCTCTCATAGGGGCACCGAAGCTGCCTCCTCTTTCTGGTTCGTCTCCTCCATCTACCGCCCCCCACCCTTCTTGGAGTCCCTCTGCCCCTTTATCACCCACCATCGCCAGCCGGTGCCCCCTGCCCTCCTGCCGCTCTCCAGTGGGGCTCAGGTGTGGGACGCATGAGACCCAAACCGGACAGAACAGGCGTCCTGCTACCCAGGCCCCATGAGCAGATTTCTCCTCCTCTCCCTAACTCACCTTTACACCAATAGCTGTGACCTCCCGGGGCCCCAAGTCAGGGACACCGATGAATGTCACCCAGCCGGATGGACAGGATGCCCAGTCAAAGGGAAGTCTGTCTTCAAACCAGAGTGACCACCGCTGACCTACAGCCCTGTCTGCCAACCTCCAGAGGTGCCCAGCAGTCTGGAGAGGGGGCGAGGCAGGACACCATGGCCTGGGGTGACCTCGGAAAGCCAGGGTTCGGAGTCCCCATACAGACACCCTCCTTTTCCCATCTACAAGGCCCAAGAGCCAGCGAGGGACCCTGCGTTCCTGCCCCATGTCAGAATGGGAATGAGGAGGTGCTACAGCCCTGCAGCATCCAGAACTCCCTGAGGGGGACAGCAGCTGTGTCCTAACCCGCCTGCAGGTTGGAAATGCCCAGCCCCTGCCCCTGGATCAGAGCTCTCTGCCCCCCAGATACCCTCCCCCTTTAGAAGCAGATTGATAGAACTCCCGCAGCTCTTCCCACGTCTCGTAACTGGGGTCCCATAACACCAGAGGTTTGCCTGGGGTCTCATGAACACAGCGGTGGGAGTCAGGACTCCTGGGTTCTTTTCTTAGAGAAAGAAGGGGAGTGGGGTCTAGTGCTTAGAGCAGGGGGGGCTGGGAGCCAGGACTCCTGGGTTCTCTCCCCAGCTGTGGGAGGGGTATGGGGTCTAGTGACTGGACTAAGGAAGAGGGGATCTGTGATTTCCACTCTCTCCCCTCCCCCACCACTGCGAGCCCATCACCCCAGGTCTGGCTGCATTTCGGCAGAGCAGCCTGCAATTGCTCCGGCTGCTCTCAGGGCTGAGATGCGGGAGCCCCCCCGCCCCACCCCGACTCGGGAAAACACTGCCCCAGCCCAGCAGGGGGCGCCTCCCTTGGTCCTGGCGTGGCGGCTACACTTTGCGGGATGATATTTTGCTCTGTACAGGGCCCAGCTGGCATCAAAGCCTGTGGGGCGGGCAGAGAGGCCCGACTGAACCTCTGCCTGTTGAGAGCGAAGGCAGGCAGGGGGTGGCGTGGGGGGATAAATATGGCAGGGGCGGGGGTATCAAGGGGGCTGGTGGGGACTGACAGAAACGGGCAGTGATACCGCATCTGAGGAGCGCACCAGACTGCAAACTTGGGGGACGCGTTTCACCAGGTGAGCGGCGCAACTCCGTCGGGGGGTCAGGGGAAGGGCGGGAAGTGTCAGAAAACAGGCCTGGATTTTGATCCCCCCCACCAGTTCGAGACAACGGGGGAGGCCAGGAAATTGACAAGCGGTTCGGCCCAGAGCCAGGCTGGACTGCCGGTGCTCAGGACCGGAGGGGATGAGTTTCACGGACGGCCGGATGACTCCCATGGCTCCTGCTGGCATTGGCCCAGCTCTGGGACAGCCTGTCCCCAGAGCAGGAGGAACAAACGGGTGCAGGGATCAAACCCCAACAGTGTGTGTGACCCCCATCTGGAGCTCGGCATAGAACCCAGGAGTCTCAGGCCGGGAGGGGAGGACTCCTGGCTTGTAGCCCTGAAACTATCCAGAGAAAGGACGGGGTGTTCCCTGTTCTAAGTGTGGGGTCTAGTGGTTAGAGCAGGGTGGGGGTGGGAGTCAGGATTCCTGGGCTCTAACACAGCTCTACCACTTGGTTGGTGACCCCAAGCTCTGTGCCTCAGTTTCCCCACCTATTCAGAGGTGCTATTATCTGTGCAGAGGGTGGAAGTGGGAACCAACTTTTCCACAGTGCTCCAAAATCCTTGGGCAGCTGGAGGGATGGGAAAGGATTATTAACGTGACTGTAAACGACATGCAGCTTGTTTGTACAGCACCCTGCACAACGGAGTCCTGCTCCATGAGTGGAGGGGCTGAATGCTACCTTAATTCGCCTAATCAGTAATAATAGAAGGATCAAGGGGATGGATGCCCAGGAATCCTGGACCAAGATTTAGTGCCTGCCCCAAACCATTGCGCACTGTTAGATATCTGCCATGCCCCACCCCAGAGGTGGCTGCATTTCAGCAGCGGGTCACAGGTATTTGGAAGTCTTCAGATCTGCTGCCATTTAAATGTCACATACTTTTGCCTGCTGCTTTGGTTCCTGCGGAGCAGCCGCATGGTGGTGGAGCTCAGCATCTTCGCCCCCTCCCATCAGTCTGACCCAGCCCTCCGTTGCCCTACAGATGTTGGGGAAGGCGGCCAGCTGCAATCACACAAGCCGGGGCCAGAGGGCGGTGGAGCAGCTGCGGACAGAAGCCGGGCTGGAGAGAATGAAGGTGACACACGACCCACGTCACAGGCCTTACGGTGGGGAATTTGTTGGGTGCCGCATTGGCAGGGCCCAGCTGGTGAGGCAGAGATGGGAGTTCAGCTGCCAGGCCGATTCAGGCCGAGCAGGACTCCTGGGTTCTTCGCTCAGACGCTGTTCCTGCCCACCCCTGACCCCACCAGAAACCAACCTGAGGCCTAACAAACTCACGTCACAGGGAGTAGCAGGAGAGGTGACGAACCAGCAGCTGCTGCCAACCTGGAGCAGAAGAGATTCAAGGCCTAAATGGGGACCTAAGGCCCCTCTTATCCACACACACCGAGCTGGGAAAGGGCAGGGGCATGGCAGGCACCCAGTTAGCGGGGATCTTTTCCCAGGGGGCCACGCCCCCGAGGCAGAAACATTTGATTTTTGGCGGGGGGGACGCACAGTCTTGCCCCATGCCAGAGCTGCCTGCACCTGCCATGGCTCCGATCTGCCCCCACAGGGCAGCACCGCACAAGGGCCTGCGAAGGGGCAGCTACTGCTCCCCATGGGGAAGAGTGGGGAGTCTCTTTCCTACGCTCCCACTCAGGGCAGCTGCAACACGAGTTGGGGGGGGGGTGTCCAGCCCTTCAGGGGGTCGGGGCACATGCCAAGTGAGTTCAGGCTGTTCTGTCCTCAGGCCCCTGTTTACAGGACGGATTAGAGGGGGCAGCACGCTGAGGAGCAGGGTAATTGCCCGGGAGGTGGTGGCTGGGGCAGGCCAGCGTGTAAACAGAGCCTGCTGGGGTCGGCTCCGGAAAGAGGAGGCCCCTGGCCCCTTTCAGCTCTGCCAGGCTGAGCCCTCCCTGCTGGCACTGACCCATGCCAGGCCCTTATATAACACCACAGCTGAGCGGGGGTTGGGCTCACGCTGGCCAGAGTTGGTTTCCCCCTCAGCGAGATGGTGCTTTGTGGTTGTGTGGCAGGGGCTTGAAGTCCGGACTCCTGGGTTCTGTCACCAGCTCTGGGGGGACAGTAGGCTCTAGTGGTTAAAGCAAGGGAGTGGGAATTGGGAACCCACACTCCGGGGCCTCCCCGAGACAGGGATAGAACCAGGCAGTCCTGGTTCCCAGCACTCCCCTGCTCTGTCCACTAGGCCCCACTCCCCTTCTAGGCAGAGTGCTGGGAACAAGGACGGCTGGGTTCTGTCCCTGTCTCTGGGAAGCCCTGCAGGGTAAGGGCCTGACTCCCACTCCCCTGCTCTAACCATCAGACCCCACTTCCCTCCCAGCTCTGGGAACTGAACCGAGGAGCCCTGACTCTCAGTGCTCCCCGCTCTAACCACTGCTCCTCACCCTGTTTGGTTTCGTTCACCTGCCTTCTCTCCCCGTCTAGGTCTCCCAGGCAGCCCGTGAGCTGCTGCAGTACTGCTGGGCGCACGCCCAGAGCGACCCGCTGCTGACCGGAGTCCCTGCCTCTGCCAACCCCTTCAAAGACAAGAAAACCTGTGGCATCCCGTGAGGACCCTGGACCTCCAGGCCCATCCGGACACCCTCTGAAGAGGGGGGGCAGGAGAACAGCTGGGTTCCTAGCATCCCCCATACCATGATCCTGTCCCCATCCAACCCATAGGACCCCATCCCAGTCAGTGCAGCCTCTGTGCACGGAGAGCAGGAAACTTTCTGACTCCTGGGGCCCGATCCCTCCTGGTGTAAATCAGGTGAGAGCAGCAGTGGGGGGAAATGTGGCCCTGCTGCAACCAGGGGAACCTTGCCATCACTTTCAACACAGCCAGGATCTGCCCCAGGTACAGTAATCCCCTCGGGCACACCAGGGGGAAGGGGAGCTACACCAGGCCTAACTGCAGCAGGCCTCACAGCCCTGCTGGCCTGGGGATTGTTCTGGGTCCCCATTCAATCCAGCCCTCTGGGGCAGCAGAGGGCCAGACTGGCAGCTGGACAAGCTGCCCCCACTCTACTAGACTGCCTCATCCCTGTCCGGGAGGACCCCCTTTGGCAGTGACAAGGGGAGGAGCCCAGATCCAGGGGGCCATTCCGTTAGCCCCACTCCCTGGGGAGAAGGAAGATGTCCAACTCCGCCACCGACTCCCTGGGTCACCCCGGGAAAGTCACTTCCACTCCCCCGTGCCTCAGTTTCTTCATCTGTGATTGGGGATGATACTTCTCAAGAGGGGGATTGGGATGTATTGGGTTACTACGGCGATAAGGGCCTGGTAGACAGGCCGCGCCAGCCTGCCACTGCAGGGATCCCAGTTAGCAAGGGCAGTCGGTTCTGCTGGGCACCAGGCCCAGCCACGCCAGCTCCCTGCACACAGGCAGGAAGGACTCTAGACTGGATCAAAACCAAGAACCTCAACTTGTGTTTCGTCCATTTCGCCAGTGAGCTCTTTGGAGCTGGGAGCGTCTCACTTTGTGTTTGTGCAACTCCCGGGGCCCCGATCACGGCTGATGCTTCCACAATACCCACCTCCTAATAAACCATCTGCAGCCCAGCTTCCCCCACTTCCCAGTGCTACATTCCGTTTGAGATCGAAGCTAGGCTGGGCCCTTTGGTTTCCTGCTTGGCTGGTGCCGGGAGGAAGCCGCCGTGCCTGGATTTCCAAGGCTACAGGGAGTGAATTTAAAACGAAGCAGGTGATTTCACTGGGAAGGGGATAAAAACCCACTGAAATCTTGCATCAGATCTTGTCTGGCAGAACAGTTTAATCCACAACCTTCGAACCTCCCTGTCAGTTACACATCAGCTCTGGACTCTTTCGATCTAGTCAGCCCTCGTGTCTGTCTTCCTCGGCCCTTAGCGGCGAGCCCCCTCAGGCTGCACGGAGCTGGGTTGGGTGGTTACTGGTTCTCACCTGTTATGGCCGTCCCCTCCCGCGCTGTGACCAGAGCGGTTTTTGGAACCGGCCCCGAAGGAGCAGCAACAGCCCTGTGATGTGGAAAAGCAGACGGGAGGTAGACAGAGAAGTAGCCCAGGCCTGGGCAGTCAGGCCAGGGGGGTGATAACTAGGGAGCCCAGAGGGTGGGAAAGGGGACAGTGGTGGAAGAGACAGAGAGAGCTAAGCCAGTGCATCTAGCAGGGAAGGGCTGGCTGGGCTCGGATCCCTCTGGAAACGGCAGCGCCAGGGCGAGCTCTGGCAGCGAAGCTTTGACCTCCCGGCTCCTCGGGCCTCTTCCAAAGAACAACGAACAAACGAACGACAAACGAATGCTGGAACTCTGGCCCCTCCCCCCACACGGGAACACGGGCGCCGGGTGCAGCATCTTCCTCTGGGGCCGCAGCTGCAAGACGTGGCCTCGCGGATCCAGGCCTCCATCAGGCTTCGAACCTCCAGATTTCCAAGGACAGGCCCCCGGAGGCAGCTACGACAATGTTGCCTTCCGCGCTGACCTGTAGGGGGAGCAGGGAGCTGGTGTAAACATCCGGGATGCCAGGGGACAGCTCCAGGGCTCCTGTAAATACACCCTGCCCTTGCCCCGGTCCAGCATTCAGCACGGCCTCAGATCCACTCCTCCTGGTCACGCCCCTGTCACAAAGGGAAGAGAGCGCCCCCTCTGGCTGATCTGAGTGGTCGCCTGCCCTGGCCAAAGGAAGAGAGCCAGGAAGAGAGAGGGGGGCGTGGCCTGGGGAGGGTGCAGGGATACGGGGATTCGCCCTGGACAGTCCCCCACTGATAGAACACAACAGCCAGCCGGCTGGGAGGGCAGAAAGCCCAGGCACTCTCGTCCCCCAGTTCAGAGTCTGAGCGCCCCTCCTTACCCCATTCAGCACGTTGTTGTGCGTCTGTGAACAGATAGTGCGAGGCGGGTCCATCGGAACGTGGATCTGGAAAGAGAAAGCTCATGGAGGAGGTTGCCCAAGGGCGGGGGAATCCATGGGGAGGAATGCGGGGGAGCCCCCCTCTGTGTTATTTTTAGGAGGGCCCATTGGTGCTTTGGTGATCAACACGAGGGGTATAACTACCCCGGGACCAGCTACCGGTGGTTGGAAGGGGGTGGGCAGAGCCTCGGCCCAGACGAGGCTTGTTACTGACTTGGAATCGGAAATGGCGTATTGGCACAATCCGTGCGGTTCGCGTTATCAAGAAGCATGTTCAGGGGATGAAGCTGAGCGTGCAGAGGGCTCTTCCAAGGGCTGAGACACAATCCTCAGCACCCTCCAGGAAGCAGGAATCACCCCTCTCCCCCAGAGGAGGAAACTGAGGCACGGACCAGGGACATGGCTTGCAGTCGAAGTTGCAGAGCTGGGGTTGGGACTCGGGTATTCCCTGGCTCCCAGCCTCTATGAGCAAGTGGTGGGGAACAGGGTGGGAGAAGGATTGCTAGGGAAGCAGGGACCTACCCGCAGGGTCTTGTCAGTGGAGGTCGTGTACAGAGTTCCCAGGGAGTGCCAGATCCCAGTGATCTGGGACCGGTGACCCACGTCGAAGTACTGTGGGGAAGAAAGAGACAGTAAGGCCTCTGCATACCTCCATCAGGGATTCACCATG
This sequence comes from Dermatemys mawii, assembly GCA_007922305.1. Lineage (NCBI taxonomy): Eukaryota > Metazoa > Chordata > Testudines > Dermatemydidae > Dermatemys > Dermatemys mawii. The sequence continues at coordinate 2,461,737 of ML677403.1, forward strand.
GGGGTGAAAGCCAAGGCACCTCTACTCCTAGCCCATGTGGGTCCCATGTATCTCTCTGTTCCTAACCCATCACCTTCATAGTGGGGACTCTCACGTGCACACATCCCAAGCCCGACCAGTGGCTCCCACTCCAAGGGGCTTCGGACGTCCAGTCTAGGGTGTCACAGGTCAGATCACACCAGGAACCCCTGGAAATCTAGGTATTTTCAGTATTCATCTGTCCCCCTGCCCCCGCTCAGAATCTGAGCAGGTCATGATCTCATCACACACACACACACCCCCGTGAGGTGCTATCGTTATATCAGTGGGGAACTGAGGCACAGGGAGGCTAAAGTCACACAGGAAGTCTGGTCACCCAAGTGCTGGGCAAACTCCTTACCACTGCGCCATCCACCCCTAACAGGACCATCTGCTGCCATCTCAGCTGGGTGCGTGGCGGGGGAGGTAGGGTGTCAAAAAGCAAATGGGTCATTGAGAGCCGTCTCCCCTGCCCCCAGGGCAGGATGTTCCCTCCAGGGCCTGGGGAACCGAGACCCATCGAGTCTGGGGTTAATGGAGGAGAGCCCTCAAGTGAAACTGACACTGGCCAAGCTCACAGCCCCAAGCTGCAGGCAGGCAAACAGCAGCAGCCTTAGTGTTAATCATCTGGGGAGAAGGAGGGTGGGGGTGGGGGTGGGAGGACAGACCCACTGCTTAGCCAGCCTGCATCCCTCTGTTAAGCCCTGGACCAGCGGAGGCCTGCGTACCCGGACGTGCTGGAAGTGACCTCCTCTGTTTTCAAAGACATAGAGCAGTCCCTGGCTGTCCCCGGCCCACAGCTGCGTCCCCTGGTAGGACATGGAGAGCAGGTAGGATTCCAGCTAGGGGAAGGAAAGGAGCAAAGAGAGGATGGTACAGCTCTGGATCGGTGTATGTGGGGGAGTGGATCACACAACCAAGGAGTTTCCTTGACATTGGAACGCATCAGGCCCCCTGGTTCCCCACAAGACACCACGTTATAGACAACTGAGCGGAACAGGAGAAAGAAGTTCAGGTTTCAGGGGGACTCAGATTGGGGGATGGACCCGCAAGCCTCAGAGGTTCAGCATGGGACACCAGCCCTGCAGCATGTTTAATAACAGTCTGTTTCTTACAGTGCTGTCTGGCTGATCTGGCAAGAGGAGTGAGAAGTGCTTCACCATCATCAAGCACCAAAACCCTTCCTCTGTGAAGGAGGCATCTGTTACCCAACTGTACATCTAGGGAAACTGAGGCACGGTGACTAACTTGCCAGACGTCAGTCAAACTCCTGGGCAGACCCAGGAGTCCTGACTTCCAACCCCCACCTGCTCTAACCACTAGATCCCACTGCCCTTCCAGAGCGGGGGATACAACCCAGGAGACCTGACTCCTGCACCCCACAGCCTCCTTCAGATGCAACCAGTTGGGCCAGGGACTCTCTAATAATTACATATTCTCCTCCTCATCAGGTCTACAAACTCCCATCTCCCTCCTCTCCATGGTGATTCCAGGTCACCTCCACTGCCCTCAGCAGGTCAGAGGGAGAATAGTCACCAGCTCCGGCCACCCACCTGAAGCCTCTGGAGGACGCTGTTGGCACGTCGGTCGAAGACGACTAGTGTCCGGTCCTCGCTGCCTGAGATGATGAAGCGTTCATCAGCCACAAGGGACAGAACGGCGCTGGAGTGGAGCTTGCGGCTCTTCAACAGGGCCTGGGGAGCTGCCGAGAAGGGAACAGCATCAAGATCTTTGCCGGGACAGAGCTTTGCCGGGGAGACTGTGGGGATCCTAGCCAGGTGATGCCAGCACTGGGCCTTTAGTCAATTTTCCTTCCTTGTACCCCCCAACATGGTTGGGAGGGGAAGTAATATCCTGCACCTCCACCCTCACAGCCTGGGGGCCAGCCGATCTGCACCCCACCCCACCCCTGGAGTCATGGGACAGGAGATCTCCACCCCCAATCCATGACCCACACCCTGCAGACAGGTGGCAGCAAATCGTGACAGTCTGTACTCCTGTGTTCGCCCCTTGCAGAGGACTAGGGTAAAACTTGTACAAAGTGCGCCTTGTGAGGTATCATTGGAAAACTCAGGATCTGCTGATCCTTACTGTCTTGGTAAAGTGTGTGTGACATCATCATCTGTAAAGTGACGAGAGACCACGGTGACCCCCCACTGAGACAAGCCCCCATACTCTTGAGGGCAGTCGCAAACCAGCCCCTGGCAGACAAAAGGCTAGACAATGCCTCAGCCTGGTGTCCACCAGGTCAAGTGGACCATCACCGCATTAAGTGGCCAGTCTTCCCCTGGAGACGGGGTGGGCAAAACACAGCAGCTTGCGATTCCTGGCCACCCAGGCTCTCTGAACCTTGGCTGATGGCAAATCTCGCCCAAGAAAAATGACTCTCTTGGGAGAGTGGATGCCCCAAACATCTCTCCCCTTCTCTCTGCCCAGGGCACTGAGAACACTTGAAGAACAAAGGAAGCAGCACTGGACTGGGGAGGGATCCTGACTGAAAGAGTCAGACGGCTGGAACTTGTGGTGCAAGAGACCTTTGAATTCTCTTAGGGTGTGTCTACACTGGCAAGTCTCTGCACCACAAGTGATACCACTTTTGTTAAAGCGCTGGAATTAAACTGCTGTTGCGTGTCCACACCATGCTCCTTGTGACGGTGGAGCACATTCCTATAAGCAGCTCATTCCCATGAGCAGCTCTTGCGAGGGCAAAGACAGCAGTGCATTGTGGGTAGCTATCCCCCTGTGCAACTGGCCGCAGGGAGCTTGAGGAAGGATTTGCAATGCCTCATGGGGCAGGCACAGAGTCACATGATGCAGGTTTCCCAATCCCACTGTCCATGGGCATCCTACTGCATTGCCAGCTGCTTTTCAACTGAAAGTGTGTGCGGGGGAGGTGTGTGTGTGAGAGAGAGCGAGCAAGCACAAGCAGCCACTTGAGGGATTATTGGCCTCCGAGGTGTCCCATCGATTGTTTACGCTGGACCCTCTGCGCTGCAAGGCTCACACCACTCGTCAAGGTGGCTTTTTTGGCATCACTGCAGCTAAGGCGTTTCTGCGCACAACGTGGCAAGGCAGCGTGTACCCCTGGGGAGTTACACCGCAGAGCGCTGCTTTGCTGCGCAGAAACTTGCCGGTGTAGACAAGGCCGAAGCTTGTGAAGTTAGGTGCTGGCTGCAGTTTACTTTTTCTTTCCTTGTAACTCATTCTGATTTTCATGCCTCATTCCTTCTCGTCACTTTCTGCTATTAATACCTTTGTTTGCTTTATTGTGTTATCTAAACCAGGGCGTTTGGGTTGAAACGTTGGGGAAACTTCATTGGGGGATAACGGGATTCATGCAGATCATTTTCTCTTAATGAAAATGACAGAGTGCTGGACTGTACAAGCCCCACATTTCTGGGTGTTTACTGGTGTTTCCCTGTAGTGTCTTTCAGAGGGGGTGGCTAGAGCACTCAGACAGCGTAGCTGGGAGTAATTTACATGCTGGAGGCCAGGTGTGAGCAGACCTGGAGGGGTGGCTCTCATGGCCAAGCAGTGTAAAAGGCATCCCAGGCTGGAGAATTGAGAGGACCCAGCTGTCCATCAGTCCAGTCTATACCCTGGGCAAATTCACACTGATCTTCACTTTCAGAGAGTGGATTTTCCCTCCCAGGTCCCCACTAGGAAGCGGGGAGGGGTTGCCCAAAAACCCCACTGAGCAACATTCCTGCCACCCCACCTGAACCAGCCCAGCCCTGCTGAGCGAAAAGCTTCAGCAGCATTAGAATCACCCCCCACGGACCCCTCATTAATCCAGGACTTTTCTGCAAGTTCAACATCCCGCCCCACTCCTGCTCAAGGGATGCCCCCCTCGCACAGATTCCATGGGACCCGGACTCCCAATCTAGGCAGGAAAAAACTAAGGGTCTGTTTTTTCTTGGCTATAAACTGAACTGCTGGCCTTGGATTCCTGGGGCACCTGCTGCTCACAGATCCTAGTGGGAGGAGGCCCATGTACAGCAGGCCTTTTGCACAGCCCTGGTGGCTTTCACCCAGAGATCTCAAAGCATTTTGTCAAGCCAGGTGGCTTGGTATTATCAATCCCATTTTACAGAGCAGAAAACTGAGGCAGAGCGAGCAGATGGCAGGAGCAGAAAACAGAACCTCAGGGCCCCGGGACTGTGAAAGGACCCGCTGCACTAGGCCTGCTGGGCTCAAGGGTGCAGGGATGAGCCCAACCAACAGCTGGAGCCTCAACCCTAAAGCCACCCGCGGACACTAACCTCGAGGGTCGTACACTGTCACCTTCTTGTCGTAGGTCCCTGTGACCAGGATGTCGGGCAGGTAGGAGAGACACAGCACGGGAGCTTTCCCGCTGGGAGTTGGGGAGACAAGACAGCAAAGGGAGAATAAATACCCCAATTACCGTAATGTCAGAGCACCTCCCAATCTGCTGCCACACCAATTACCGTAATGTTGGAACACCTTCCAATTACCGTAATGTCAGAGCGCCTCCCAGTCTGCTCCCACTCCAATTACCGTAATGTCAAAGCACCTCCCAATCTCCCTCCCCCGCATTACTGTAATGCTGGAGCACCTGGCAATCCCCCAGCCCCTCATTACTGTAATGTCAGTGCACCTGCCAATCTTTAATGCACGTATCCTCATTAGCCCCACAGTGTAGAGCAGGGCAGTTATCCCTATTGTACGCATGGGGAAATGAGGGGCAGATTTTGAAAGGTACCTAGGCACCTAATGCCCCTGGATGTCACTGGGAGTTAGGCACCAAGATCTCTCTAAAAATCTGTCCCTAAGTGACTGGCCCAAGGTCCCACAAGACTCTGTGCTGAAGCCGGTTCTCCCGTGCGCCAGGCGAGCGCTCTAACCATTGCACCCTCCCTCCTCTCCTGCCTTGCAGCAGTCTCAGCTGATCGTCTTTGCTCTCGGACGATCCACCCGCCCCCCCGGCTGCGTTTTCAGCCTGTGATGGGGGCGGGGGGGGCAGCCCATCTGGCAGGGACTGCACAGAGCAGAGCCACGTCGTACCGAGCCATGCACGGAGATGCAAAGGAACAGCTTCTCGCCCGGCAGCCCCTAGCTTCACCCCACTTCCCCGGCCTGAGACCTTGGCCGCCCCCACTTCGGGACTCTGCTCTGGACTCTGCCCAGCCGCACCGAGCACGGTCGCCCAAACCCCAGGCTCAAAGGCACTGCAGATTCAGTTGGTGGCTGAGTCTCTCTTCAGCGGGGGAGGCAGCTCGGAGCACCCGCCGTGTGGCCGGAGGAGCTGGTGGGAGTCAGGCTGGGGTCGCTTCCTGGGGGGCGGGCGGTGCAGGGGGAGAAGGGGAAACGGTACCTGATCTCCCCAAATTGCTGCCCATTGGCCGCTATGTCCCACAGCTTCACCGTGCTGTCCCAGGATCCTGAGCACACCTTGTCGTCTCTCGAAGCCAGTGACCACACCCAGCCCTGCACCGGGAAAGGGAGAGGAAAGGGTTAAAGTAGGGGGCTGCCCTTCCCTGCCCTTCTCTGCTGTCTTTCCCCGAAGCCTGTTAGCCCCACAGACCCCCTGCAACACACAGAGTTCACCCCATTGATCGGACAGGGAAACTGAGGCATGGAGCAGGGACGTGAACACAAGAGGTCCCAGTGCCCCATTCCTGTGCCAGTCACTAGACACGCTGTCCCCGAAGGTCAGGTCCCCACCTTGTGCGTCCCGTTGCGTTCCGTGCCCAGGGCTTTCACCAGCACCTTGTCGGGGGACTGGCCCAGCTCCCGCAGATCCCACAGGTTGACGTTCCGATCCCGGGAGCCTGAGACACACAGAGCCCCGCCCTGCAAGAGAAGGAGACAGACTGGCCACAGGTCCTTTGAAATAAGAGAAGCTGCTGAATCACTGGTATGGGGCAAAGAGATGATGGGATGTTCGGAGGCAGGTACTCAGAAGTTTGAGCAGGGTGAGGCTGGATGTCAGGACTCCTGGGTTCTATTCTTGACTCTGTCAACAATTTGCTATGTGACCTCAGGCAAGTCACTTCCCTGGTCCATGCCTCGGTAACCCCCGTGAGCTGCTCAGATACATGTAAACATATCACTGACTCACCCTACAGAACTCCTGGAGCCAGAGACCAACATGGGGAACCGCTCCAGCTAACAGGACTCAGAAGATAACACCACCACAACCAACCGCACATGGGAAGTGTGCTCCACACCCACTCCAGCCAACAGCTGTGTGTCCTGATTAAAGATCAGCAGCTGTTAAACCCAGAAAAAGAGCCCAGGAGTCCTGCCTCTGCTCTACCTCACTAGATCTCACCCCCTTCCATCCCAGACCCAGGAGCAGAACCCAGGAGTCCTGACTCCCAGCCCAGCCCCACTCCCCAGCGACAACAATGGCCAGCAAAGGAGGAAATTAAGTCTCACTTGCAAGAGTAGAACAGAGTCAATGGAAGCGAAGTGGCCGTCAGCGAGGGAGAAGTACTCGGCTCTCCTGCCATCACAGGTCCAGTGTCTGAGATGCTCCTCCAGCTCCATGCAGGCAGCTGGCCAGTCAAAATCCTCCTCTGCATAGAAAGGAAGAGATCACAAGGACCAGGGTGAGGGGTGTCTCGCTCTGGATGTCCCATAGCCTGAGTGGGGAGAGAATCTCGGGCTTCCAAACCTGCTGGGAGCTTTGATCTCACAGCCACTCCCCAGCCCCTGCACCAGGTCGAGGTGGGGCTCTGTATAAATCCCTTTCTTCAGGGCAGTGGCTCTCAACCTTTCCAGGCAACTGAACCCCTTTCAGGAGGCTGATCTGTCGTGTGTAACCCAAGTTTCACTCCACTTAAAAACCACTTGCTTACATAGACAAAAAAATACAAGAGTCACAGCCACATGATGACTGAACAATCGCTGCCTCTCTCATCATCATATAATTATAAAATAAATCAATTAGAATAGAAATATTGTACTTATATTTCTGTGTATAGCAGAGGTGGGCAAAACTACGGCCCGAGGGATCGTCCTGCCTGGCCTCTCCCCTGCAGCCACGCCACCGTGCGAGCCGCACGGCAGCGTGTCTGACTCTTGCCAGGCAGCATAGCTGCCAGACATGCTGCTCTGAGTGGCACAGTAAGGGAGCAGGGAACCGGGGGTTGGATAAGAGGCAGGGAGTGCCGGGGGATGGTCAGAGAGCAGGGGGAAGTTGGATGGAGTGGAGGTTCTGAGGGTGGTGTTGGTGAGGGAATGGGGGAAGGGGGTTGATAAGCATGGGCGTCCCAGGGGACCTGTCAGGGGGACGGGGTGTGGATAGAAGTTGGGGCAGTCAGGGAGCAAGGGGGGATGGATAGGGGTGGGATCCCAGAGGGTCGGGGGGTCTCAGGTAGGGAGGGTCAGGGGACAAGGAGTAGGGCAGGGCTGGATGGGTCAGAGGGTTTTGAGGGGCACAATCAGGGAACAGATTGGGGGAGGCAGGCTGGCTATTGGGGAGGAACAGCCTTCTCTACCTGGCCACCCATACAGTGTTGCAATCGCTATGTGGCCCTTGGGCCAAAAAGTTTTCCCACTCCTGGTGTACGGTCTATAGAGCAGTAGAAACAGGTCATTGTCTGTATGAAATTTTAGCTTGTACTGACTCTGCTAGTCATTTTTATGTTGCCTGTTGTAAAACTAGGCAGATCTCTAGCTGAGCTGATATACCCCCGGAAGAGCTCTGCATATCCCCAGGGGTACACATACCCCCACTTGAGAACCACTGCTTTAGAGTCCATAAAACCCTTCTCTTCCCAGTGTCGCCTCTAGAGGCCCCAGCGCGGCCCCTTTAAATGGATGGGCGGCAAAGGGATGGGCAGCAAAGCTACGCCACAGCACTGCTGCCTTGGAGCAGCCCAAACCACCTCCCACCCCCCAGCCCCCTCTCCAATGAAAAGCAGGAGAGCTCCTGCCATTACAGAAGTGAAGCCAAAGCAAAGCAGGGAGGGGACATGGTGAGGATCACAGAGTAACATCAGCTGCAAAGCAGGGAACAGAACTCAGGTGTCCTGATTCCTAGTGCTCACCTCCACTGTAAGCACCAGACCCTCTTCCGGAGCTGGGGATAGAACCCAGGAGTCCTGACTCCCAGCCCCCCGCTCTGTTAGAGCCAATTCTCATCAAGAACTGGCGATGGGACCCCCAGAACTCTAACCAGCAGCAACTAACTGTCAAGGTAATAAAGTTAGCTGAGGAAACTCTTGGAGGCCCACGAAATAGCCTCTGGTCCTACAGTAGAACCCAGGAGTCCTGGCCCCTAGCTCTGTGCTCAGCCCTTGTCTCTCCTCCACGTCCCAACTCCAGTGAAGAAAGTCCAATGGAAATCTACCTTCCACCACCGGGTAACACCCACTGATCCTCTTCTGAAGGCGAATCTTCCAGGTCACTGGATCCTGCACAATATCCCTGAGGGTCCGACAGACCAAGGGCAAGACCTCAACAACAAACCTGGCTTCCAGGTAAGAGCAGATCTCCAGGATCAGCTCCCGAGGGAGGGCTAACAGCCCAGAGGTCACATCGTCGCTCGCCGGAGACTTCTTCAGCTCCAGGGGAGGCCTGTGCTCCGACGCCTGGGCCCCGGGCCCCACGCCGAGGGACGCGGGAGGTGGGCACTGGGCCTTGCGGCTGAGCCGAGCCGCGCGGAGGACGCGGTCGATGTACTCCTGAGCCTGCGCGTCCGGATCAGCCTCGTTCTCCGCGCCGGAGTCACTGCCGGAGCCGGGAGGGTCCTCGCGGGAGTTCAGCGCCATGTCCGCGGCGAGAGCGAGGAGCGCGGCCCGGGAACCGGCCCTGCCCGGGCTCGCCGGAGGGCACCGCGCAGGCCACACGCGGGGCTAGATTTGCCGCAGGGAGGGAGCCGGGCCCGGCTGGGCCGGGGGGTGTCGCTCCCCCTCCCCCGCAGAGCCGCGGCGGCGGGGCCCGGTACAGGCGGCGCGGGGGGCGGCGCTCAGGCCGAGGGGGCGGGGCAATAAACGAGGGACACGCCCCCGCCTCCGCCCCGCGCCGGGGCCGACCCGCTCCCCTCGGCCAACGGGCCCCGCCTCCTCTCGCGCGCCACTTCCGGAGCCGGCGCGGCCACCCTCTGGCGTCACGAGAAGCCGCTTCCGGCGCCGGGGATGACATCACGCACCGCGGAAGTAAATTCAGCGCGTCATTGTCATGTGACCGGCCTCCCCGGTGCCCGCGCTCACCCCGAGGGGGTTATTCGTAGACACCCAGGGTTACCATAGTTCAACAATCCAAGAGGAGCGGGGAAGCCCCGCCCTGCCTCCACCCAGTCCGCCCCACTTCCGGCCCCCTGACTGCCCCCTCAGAACCACCAATCGCCCCCTGCTCCCTGACTGCCCCCTCCTGAGACCCCCCACCCTAACTGCCCCCCTAGAACCCTACCTACCCCCTACCTGTCTCCCTGACTGCCCCGACCCTTATCCACACACCTTCCCCTAGACAGATGCCTGACTGCCCCCGACCCTTATCCACACACCTGCCCCTAGACAGATGCCTGGGCCTGCCACGCCTTTCCAACCACTCCCTGCCTCCCGACAGGCAACCCCAGAACCCCTGACCCATCCAACTCCCCCTGCTCCCTGACTGCCCCAACTCCTCTCCACACCCACACCCCTGGATAGCCCCCACCCCAGAACTCCCAACTCATCCAACACCCCCACCCCCACAAGAAATTCTGATCACATCGTAGCCCTTTGGTAATCAAAATGTTTCCTGGGCAGCCAGCTCATGCTGTAGTCTTGACCCTGCCACAAGGATCTCATCAGGAAGGTGCTGAGTGCCCTCAGTCTCATTACATTCAACAGCCCTTGAGGGCATTCACCACCTCGGAGGAGACGCTGGGCACCTGGCTACACTGGCCCACAAATTCAGAAGTTTCCCAATAAAATTCAATGGAGTTTTACAGCTGAAAGATCTTAAAGGTCGAGAGGTTTCAAGTGTTAGTGGGCAGGGTAGGATAGGATGGGAGTTATCTGGAAGGATGATCTAGTCCAGGGGCTAGGGTGTTAGCCTGGGACTAGGAAGACGAGGTTCAATTCCCTGCTCTGACACAGACTCCCTGTGTGACCCTTGACTGGTCACTTAGACTTTCTGGGATCAAAGCCAATGGGAGGCTGGAGTGTTACTAGCTACACTCCTCACCCAGGCAATCTGACCTTTGTGCTGGCTGGTTGGGTCTGCCCCTCATTTAAATTGTGCCCACAATCCCTCCTGGAAGCCAGAAGCATAGTAGGAGCTTTTAAGCCTGGGGGCAGGGGGGACACAGGCAGGGGTAGGTGGGGGTGGTAGCAGCAGGGACACAGCAGAGAAATCCTGATGCTGGGCTGCTGTCTTCCCTCAGCCTGGATCAGTCATTCAGCTGGTGACGCCACCAACAGCACTTGAGAGGCTGAGCTCTTGAAATGGTTAATTCCTTAAATTGTGGGACATCCCAGGCTCTGAATCCTGCTCGTTTCAAACAGCAGGAGCCTCCTTCCCTATGCAGAGCACAAGGCCGGGTGCACACACGGGGCATTAGCAGGCTCTCTCCGGTCCCAGGCTGCTATTTCACATCCAGACGTTATAGGCAAAGAAGGCAGCAGTGCTGCACCAGGGGCTCAGGGCTTGGGTAGAGGGTGGGAAGCTCTGGCTGGGGGTGGAGATGAGGGGTTTGGGGTGTGGAAGGGGCTCAGGGGTTAGGTTGAGGGTACGGGCAGGGGGAAGCTCTGGCTGGGGGTGGGGGCTCTGGGGTGGCGCAGGGCTAGGGATGAGTTTGGGGGCAGTCAGGCTGCTCTGGGACTGGGGCCAGAAAGGACGACTCCCCCCAGCCCTTCCCCTGCTGGCAGCAGCAAGCTCTGGGCGAGGGGGGGCCCCTTTCCTGCCTCCCCCACACCCAGCAGCAGCACACGCACTGTCACTGGCAGGAGACGCTGGCGGGCACTACGGCCCTGTGGCGGCAGTTGCTGCAGGGAGAGACACAGGGACGCTTTGGCTCTGAGGGCCACCGAGGTGCCTGGGGGCAGCAAGGGGGGGGCGGGGGACACTTGGGAGAGGCACAGGGGGGGCAGCCAGAGCTGGGTTGCGGGGAGGGGGGGGCGGTTCTCTGCCCACAAGCCTGCAGAGCTGCCCCAGGCAGAAACAGTGATCAGCACCTGGCCTCCCGCAGTCCCAGTATTGGGACAAAAGGGCGCCCTGACCAACGTACGGTCGGGACGCAGGACAAGTCCCCTAAAATCGGGATGTCTGGTCACCCTATAGCCACCCCACCACACTGTCATGACATCAAGGCATCAATGCCACATCATAGGCCTGACGTAACGCTGTTATGACATCACAGACTCAGTGTCTTCCCCAGACTTAGGCAAGAGCTGTCTCACCCCCCCACCATCCAGCACCCCTTCAGCCCGCCACTGTGCTACCTACAGCACTCAAGGGCCCCATCCCAGATCCTCCCTGATGTACCATGGCTAGATCTGCACCACCACATGCTACCCCAGACCCTCACCCCACCCTCGCACCTGGAGAGCATGGGGAGAGAGACAGCCCCTACCCTAGCAGCCAAGGAAACACCCCTAACATAGCCTCACCCCCGCCCATAACCAGGGAGCTGGGCTCTTTCAAATGGATCAGCAATGCAGGGAAGTATGACAGCACTGCAGGCAGTCAGTACAGCCAGCTTCCCAAAGCATCTGTGCCCACAGTCTAAGACGCTATCCTCATGCTCCAGCAACACGGAGCTTAAGTAACTGCTCAGTGTCATATGAGGCCAGGTAATGAACCCACCTCAGTGCCTTTAAGCATAGTCCAGGGCTAATTCATTTTCTCATTTGTTCTGTAAATCTTTACATGCTTTTAGAAAGGCCGTAAGTATTTTTCCGACTTGACAGAGAGGGAAACTGAGGCCCATAGAGGGGAAGTGACCTGTCCCCTATCAACTCTCAGGCCTGTAACAGAGCAAGGAACAGCCACCCCTGCGCAGTTATGCAAAGTATGAAGAAACACGGCAGCAAGGAATACAGACCACAACTCTTGGTAGACAATACAAGTCCATATAAGTCTGCATCCTTTCCAGCAGATTCAGCTGTGCTCTATTAACACACCTCACTGCAGGTGGGAGGCAGAGGGAACACAGGGATGAACTAAATGGGGGAGGAGAGAATGGCAAAGTTTACAAACCTGATATTTTCTTAAGAACACACACTGAGCCTAGACACCCCTGTAGACTGGAGTCACATGAAATTGGCTTGGGGTTTTTTAGTTGACAAAATTATACATAAAATGAGAAAAATCTCATTTCAGCAAGGTGCAAGCAGCAGCTTCAACACTAGGTACACTGTCACCATAGGAAACAGTACAGCACATTTACAAATATACAAATCCAGGGTTAACAAACAGGAGGCAGAAACTAGAAGCACTTGTACAAAAAAAAAAATCCATTTCAAGAGGCAGTCCGGTCAAGTAGCTTAAACTTCACTGTCCAAGAAGAGTTCACAGCCTTTGGGAACTTAAAACACTTTTTAAAAAAATTGTTATATGTGTATAGCAAGCTGGGATGCCACTTTACTTAGCCATATAGTTCCTTTTCATGCATTTCAAAGATCACACCAGAACCCTGCTCTAATGGAAATCCATGTTTCATCCCTCTCTGGAGGAGGAATGGAGGGAAAGGGAATGCTTAAAAATAAATCATCAAAATGCAAAAGAGAAAAACATTTGACAGTTTCCCAGAGACCTGCTCAAGTCTTATAGCAATAAAAAATAGAAATAAAAAAAGGAGGCTAAATTGAAGGAATGCATCTAGTTCCCCAGCCCTTCCTTCCTCTAAGGTAGAGATGCACTTAGGGATGAATGCTGCTTGAATCTCTCCCCCCCACTCACATCTTCAGTGGGAGAAACGGATGGGAACAAGGCTTGAGGCTACGCCAGCCAGTGAACGCAACAGTGGACACTCAGCCAGCCAGGGTGCCATGCTCAAAATTTTGTGGTGTGAAGGCCTATTGGGATGTTTACCTGGTGAACTGCAGTGCAAACACTTGGAGGACGTTAAAAGAAAGCTTTTTTTTTAAAAAAAAAAATATATATATATATATAGAAAAAGGAGGGAAAGGAAATGCTGAAAAATAAGCAGGGTGGATGAAGGGAAAGGATCAGTGAAGCTTAAGTTACTGAGTGATCCCACAAATTCTTTCAATAGACAAGTGCATCATGACTGATCCTACAGTGACCAACTGCTGCTGTAGTAAGTTGGTTCCCCCACACCCTGCATGACGTTGCCACTCAAAAGGAGACGACGGGTTCCTCGCTGCAAGGTACTTTTGTGACAGGTGTGGCGGCAGCCTCGAGAAGGGGCCAACTTTCCACAGTTCAACCACACGTTCGTCCTGCTGTCACCTGAGTGACTTTCAGTTTTTTAAAGAGAAAGTCAGAAAACAGAAATCCAGGAAGGAGCTGGTGAAGAGTTCTCCCCAGCCTGCACTTGGAGAAAATCAGTGTCCCAGCGGCGCTCTCCTCGCAGGAGAACTGGAATTTCCCTTGGTGCGTGTCACTTTGGGAAATGATTTCTCTTCATCCCACAGCTCAGTTGATTACAGGCAGATCAAGCAGACTCAGACACTTTAAACCTTCCCCCTTCCTCATACAGCTGCCTTCTGACTAATGGCAAGTCAAACGCCACCCAGGCGGTCAAATGATGCTTTCACAGCACATTACCTCATTTACAGTTAAAAAGCTGTGGTTACACCAACTCAAAAGCTTTCAGCATAACCAACCCAATTTATTTATTTTTTTTTAAATAAACAGGGGACTAAAATTAATAGGAGTCTTGTCAAGACTCCAACTGAGCATGTAGCAGAATTTATGGACTTGTCTTAAAAAGAAACCTGACTGTTGCCTACACAAAGCTACACTTCCATCCCCTCTGTGCTCCGCTATCTTGACTGCCCTTTTTTATTTTGTAAACTGAAGTGGCATAAACTCCATTAAGACAAAGCGTAATTAACCGTAATGAATTGTTACTTGGGACCGAGTGCAGTACATGTCTCCCTGATCAGGTAGTCTATAAACCAGGAGAAGACTGGATGTCTAGCCTACGCATGATACAACCACATCACTTACAATCCCACCCTAGTCACTTTCACCTCCCTCTGGCTGTAGCTGAAGGACAGGTTAAGAGAATTTGCTGCACTGTGTATTTTGATTTTTTTCTTTTTTTATAAAAAACATGCTTCTCCAACAGTATTTGTTACAAGGCCCCCTTCACAATAGAAATCGACTGGATCTCAGCTCAGGAGGTCCTTATGGGTTTGGGTTTTTTGTGCATCGTATCCAGTAAACAATGCCATGGAAACTATTTCAGAAAAGGGTTTTTTCCTGCCATTTTAAGTTTCTAGATGAAAAACAATTACACGTAATTATGGGCTACTCACAGGATTGCTAGTCTACTTCTGTCACCATGCAGTTTTGAAGAGGTGAGGAAAAGCTGATCTCAAACACCGGTGACTGGTAATATTTATACAGTAGTATAACCTTGTTTTTATTATAGTTTAATCCTTCCGCTCTCGACAGCTAGATTTTTAACCATTAGAACTTTTTATCCAATTTTAGCTTTTTATTCAAATCTTTGTTTTTAAAACCTAGCCTTTAAATTATTTTTTTAAAATTATTATTATAAGCTAGTCCTTTTCTATTATGGCCCTAGTTAGATCCCTTTCTCAGGAAGTGTTGCAGTTTAAGATCGCTCCCCTATTTCGGCCCACGGCCAACCCCCACCCCATCCCCATCTACCAGAGATGACCTCTGAAAAAAGAGGAAACAGCCCCTTTCTCCAATCGCTGAGATTCCCTGGTTGCTTGTTTGAATTGATCTCGGAGGTTCCCCCTCTTTTAATTTCAGGAGATGGGAGGGAAGTCATTTTATGTCCCACAATGCTCCTCCCTTCCTCCCTAACCCCCCATTAACAGGGCTCTGCAACACCTGTGGACGAGTTCCCAGTAACCCTCCCAGCACATACAGGAACCTAGAGGAGAAACAAGAGACAGGGCACCAGTTAGTTACACACACAGGTCAAATGAAGCCCTCTGAAAGGGACTCAGAATAGCTGCAATCATTATTAGGCACAAGTCTCATATCCCCTGCTTTTCCTGGAAGATTCTGGCAATGGGAAAACTAACAGGTTATAGCAGCACGTGATGCAGAGGAGGAAGAGATTTGTATCCAGACAGACTGAAACTTGTCGTGATAACTCAAATGTCCAACCAACAGCTGGGAGACGAGCTCTTGGCTAAAAATCCAACCCCTCCAGTCAGTGGGCAGACAATGCTCACAAGCCAAACCTAGACAGCCAAGGAGCCCTCCAGCAAAATTAAGGCAGATGAGATTGGATAAGCCCTGCTCTTTCGAAGGCAAAACACGAATGGCCAGTAAGGCTGACTTCGTATTCTCCCACTTTGGGGCAGCAGATCAGCTTTGGAGACTGTCCATCTGCTGACTTTACTTGTCAAAACTCTTTGTTCCAGGTAGGAGTGTTTTTCTGGGGTGCGGGGGGAGGGAATGGCAGAGGGGAGGAGAAGAAATATTTAGGCCAAAGTTTTAAAGCTTGGTGCATTATACATGAGAGCCCTAATTCACAGAACTCCCCAGTTTCAATGGCTAAAGGACCACAGGGATCAAGTCATTTTTAATTTACGTGCCTAAAGCCAGGCTCCGACATCTGTGTTTAAATTGACCTTCGTCTCTTTGTCCGCACGTTAATGGTGGGCAACTAGATGGAGCGTCTGGGCTGGCAAGCCTTCCTGAGTGTGCTGCCTTGGGACTTAGGATTTTTTTTCACACTTCACACCTGTTTTGCTCAAAGACCTCAGCACCTCCGAGAGGAAGGTTGAGTAACTGTCCTCGTTATTGTACATTGTGTTATACATTGCGGAAACGAAGCAGGAGTCCAGAATCCCACTCTGACCCTCAGACAGCACTGCCTCTCCACACTTCCCGGACACTAAATATCGGGTCTGCTTTTCACCAGTTTTGCTCTCTTACCATTAGAAACTGGCATTTTGCCCAAAAGATCTTAATGCTTGTTCATACATCACCAGAAGCTCCACCCTTAGCCCAACAAGGGAGACATCACACTTCCACTACAGATGGAGAAACTGAGATACAGAGAGGGAGTGACTTGACCACGGTCATAGTGAGTCAGTGGCAGACCCAGGAAGACTGCCAGCTCCCAGTCCGATGCACCATACTCTTCACCTCCCTGCCTTCCCACTTAATCTCTCCATCAACTTCTCACTGTGTTAGCTCTTGAAACCTATTTGCCGGGGGTGGGGGGGCGGCAATGAGTGGTTTTAGCCCCACGAGAACAGGAGCCGAAAGTCTATGCCCAACACCGCCACCACACTGGCTGATCCATCAGAACCGGCCACGGTCTCCTGCGTCCAGACTCACCTAGTTCGGTTTCTCTGCGTTGCCTAGACCCCGTAGAATGCAGCTAGCCTCTCTTTCAGCAGAGGAGGGAACTGCTCCGAGAACTGCTGCCAGTTCTCCTCGCCAACCTGGTCTTTGAAGCCATGAAGAATCTGAGGATGAAGAGCAGCGAGATGGGACTGCACAAGCTGGTGGAAATAGAGGCTAGGCCTACAACCTGGTGACTGCGCGACTCCTGGGTCAGCACAATAGCATTAGAGGAAGATGAACACGCCGTGCACAGCATCGGGAAGAGCTGGACTCTTCCACTTCGGAGCTACAGACGGGGGCTAGCACTGCGATCAGAGGACACTAACCCAGTCGCTGCAGGGATTCACGCTATGGGCCCACTTTTGAGGCCAAGCAACAAACCCAGCCAGTGTCCGCGGTTCCAAGCTCCAATAGCCGCCTGACAGCAGCTGCAGCTGAACATGATGAACAAGGCCCCGAAGCTGCCAGAGTGTTCAGTCATGCTTATCGCCCGCACAACCAAGACACAAGGATAGGGTCACACTCCAGATAGAGCGCTATATACCCACAAAGACCCACCAGCGCCCTACAGGAGATGGGCTCCCCAGTATATAGACAGGGAAATGGAGGCCCAGAGAGCTGACGAGGCAGAGCTGGAAAGACCCCATTCCCCACTGAAACCCAGGAAAAGAACCCAGGAGTCCTGATCTCCCCAGCTCTAGCCATTGGACAGCATTCCCTCTCTGTTAGCAAATAAATGGAGCTAGAGATCAGGCCCATCAATTGACCTGCTTGCGATGACAAGGAAGCCCCTTGACAGTTGAAAGCTCAGAAAGAAGCCCCCCGCTCTCGCCACGGTATTAGTCTGCACAGCTGATCCACAGCTGGACTGAGGGCTCAGCTGTGGAAGGCATCTCTTGCCCCTCCCATTAGGACGCATGACTTACCTTATAAAACATGTCCCTCAGGTCATCCTTAGGGCTCACCCACGAAGCAACAGCATCGCAGAAGAAAATAAAGTCCTGGAACAGGATAAAGGTGCTTGGGAAGAGCTGACAGACCCCAGCATGAATCAAGAGTCCCATTTTAAGGCCAGATGGGACCTTTAGATCCAGTCTGATTTCCTGCAGAACAGAGGCCAGGGAACCTCCTGCAGCAATTCCCGGAGCAAGCCCAGAACTCCTGGAGCCCCAGCAAACCTCACCAGGAAGACACACTGTTTAAAATGCTCCTCAACCTTAACGATAACAGCACCAATTGACTTAAAGGCCGCAAATGATGGAAAATCCACCCTGCCCATAGGTAAGTTGCTCTAGTGTTTAATTACTCTACTATTGGGCCTGTCCAATATCACAAGCAAAGCAGCCTCAGGGCGTAACAAGGCAAACCCCAGGCTGCTGCTGGGAGAGGCCCGAATGGCTTCAGTCGGTGCTGCCCCCAGTGCGGCTCTACGGGGCACTATGCGGCAGGGTCCAAGACTGAGTGGGAGGCAATCTCCCCTTGAAATCAGTACAGACCCCGATACCCCAGTGCAGCACTAGGAGGCACTGTGGTATGGGGAGCAGGGTGGGCGTCTCTGTGTCAGTCACCCACTCCTGGAGTCAGTGCAGGGTTAGACAGTTCTGCGGCTGGGTATGAGGGCGTCGTGCTGAGGGAGGTCCAGCCAGCTACCCCGGGAATCATGCAGCCCTAGAGAAGGGCGGACGCGCCGTTACCTGCACGACTCCGCCAGGATTCACCCCGATCATCATGCAGATGCCGCGGAAGGCAGAGTCCTTCTCTTCGTTATCACGGATGTTCCGTAGAGACGTACACCTGGAAGGCAGAGCACACCCCACAGTCAGGGCCGGAGGGGCTGGACAGAGAGCAGGAAGGGGGACATTTAGACTGAACAGCGGCACATCCAGCAAGGCCAGTGCTCTGGGACAATCACAGCTAGGGAGATGAGCCCAGGAAGCAGAGGGAAGTTACTCCCTAGGACTAGTAAAATTAGCACCTGGGGATCCCTGGTGTTAGTACGGGACACACCCAGGCTAGTATTAGCTTCTCATCCTTCTGTCCCTAGATGCTGGACAAATGGATCTTCCCCAGACTCAATGGCAGAGCTGGGATTAGAATCCAAATGCACAGTCCAGTCCCTCTCCATTGGCCCATCTCCTTCCCTGTTAGTAACTCATCTGAGGTTTCAGAAACTGCGATAACTCAGGGCCTTTTTTTCCTGGGTCGCTGGAAGCCGGCTCTGTGCTATACTTGGCCTCACTCGCCTGCTGGGGCCCGGTGTGAGCTACCGTTCATGCAGTGACGCGGAGCACTGGCATCCTTGTCAGAACACGGCAGCATTAACCGATTAAAAACTTCTGATGAGGAGGCAGGCAAGCTTATCTTCAGAGAAATCGGAGCTGCAGGGGAAGGACTCTGTTGTACTCCCTTTGCTCAGTCACCCACTCTGCCAGAGAAATGGGGGAGTCTGTTGTTGAGGTCCCCGCAGGACAGAAGTTTGCTCAGGCATGTGCCAGTTTAGGCAGAACCTCTCCCTGGTGCGGGATCGCGCACCGAGTTTCACCGAACCGCTTGCTGGTCCCTTTTGAGAAGCTGTGGCGTGCAAGGAGCAGCCAGTCTGGAGACTCAGGAAATGAGTTCGCACCAGAGGGAGGAGTTGATTTCTAAAGACTGGCAAATCCCGCTCCTCAGAGAAGATGGCGGGCGAAGCTCCATCCATGCAGACACATAGTCATGCAATACACAGCCCGCAGCGATAGCAGGTAAGTGTCACACCCACACAGAGCAGGCCCAGGGCTGGGTATGTCAGATGCTACGCCTGGTAGTTTCATGGCCCCTGTTGCTCTAGTATCTGAGAACTTCCCAATCCTCCTCACGCTTATCCTCACAACAGACAGAACAGCGCTATTATCCAGATGGGGAATCTGAGGCAGAGACACAGGGTGACTTGTCTAAAGTCGGGGCAGAGCATGGCCTTTAATTCAGGTCCTGCTGAATCCCAGTTTCAAGCATAGACAGGCATGAGTGCTGCCCCAGATCACCCAGCTCCATCCCACCGGCAGGCTCTCATTTGGAAATTACCCAACATACCCTGCTCCCACAAATGGACTAGGCAGCATGGGCTTGGGGCTTTAGGATCCCAGAATGCACTGGGGCAGAGCTTGGCAGAAGAGCCTAGATCATCAGGCCGTGCTGCATTTGCCTGTCAGTATCGCTTGGACTGGACCCTCCCCCAGGCAGCAGCCAGGAACCCTTCAGCCAAGCACCCGTTCTGTACCCAACGCTCAATTCCCCCTCTCCCACTGCAGTTTCACTAACCAGGGTCTGATAAACTGCTGGAGCATCGGTGCGACCTCTTGAGGGCAAACGTAACCCAGGCGTCCGATGGTGATGGCTGGAAGAGACACAATCCCCCATCACGGATCTGAGCAGCAAGTCTGGGGTGCACGGCAAGAGAAGCAACTAGGGGACTGGGAGAGAAATGCCTTTCCCCTCTTGAGCAGCCAGGCAGGTCAGGCCAAGATAAACAGTGAGCTGATGGGCCATTTGGTAGCATAGGTCCAGTTCCTCATGGGAAAAGCACCCACTTTACATGATCCCACAAGTAGCTGCCCCGTTTTGCTGCCAGCTTCAACAGCGTAACACAAGACCAGACGGTTCAAAGCCAGAGCTCCAATCTTGGCCAGTGGATGCCCTGCAAGGCAGAGCTGACGCCCAGAGGCACAAACTGGTGTTGGGGAAGTTTGCCCTGCTGCTGTCAGGACTGTACATGGAGATTTTGACTGTCGACTGGCTCCTTTCACCAGGCTCAAGGTCCCTCCTGCAGGGAAACTGCCTGTAGAAGGTGGGTTTACCCCTTAAAGGCCCAGAGACCAGCTGTTCCAGGGCAGAGCCCCTTTAAGAACAGGTGCTTGGGTGTGATTCTGGTCTGGGGGGACGAGCCAGCAGCCCAAGCTCCCCATTTAAGGGCGGAAGCAGGGAGAGCAGATCCTCCATCCCGCCATTGACTGCTATCTAGATGCATTTCCAGCCGATGGCAAATCAGCATCTCACTGGCCAGACCTTGTTCCCACTATGTTGTCAAGAATCAGAGGGGTAGCCGTGTTAGTCTGGAATTGCAGAAGTGACAAAGAGTCCTGTGGCACCTTAAAGACTAACTAAAGTGTTGGAGCATAAGCTTTCGTGGGCTAATACCCACTTC
>ML677403.1:2482759-2503546 GCA_007922305.1 Dermatemys mawii
GAAGTGGGTATTAGCCCACGAAAGCTTATGCTCCAACACTTTAGTTATTCTTTAAGGTGCCACAGGACTCTTTGTCACTTGTTCCCACTGGGGTCCAAGCCAGTATCGCTCCTGGGAGCGGGATAAAAAAAGCAGGACTCACTCCAATCACTGCAGTCCCTCCGACATGCGCAGAGCCTGAGATTGGGGGTGACATGCTGGGGGTCTCCAACTCACCTGTGTTCTCCAGCAGGGTTTTGGGGGTGTTTGGCCGGTTGATAATCTCCACTAGGTTGTTCAGGACCATCTGGACGTACGGCTGCATTTCCGCCCCTGCCGGGAAGGAGAGTGTTGTCAGCTCCATCCTTGCCTTGGCTCATTAAGCTTCCCCCTAGACCAGCCCTTCTTAGGACAGATCTCAGTGAATGAAATATTCATTCATAGCCCAACTGTGAGACAGATCAGGATTAGCTCCACTGCAGATGGGGAAACCGAGGCACGGATAAGGAACTGTCCCAGATCAAAGAGCGGCAGATTAGACTAGGACTAGAACCCAGGAGTCCTGACTCCCAGCCACCCCCCACCCTGTACACAAAATGCCAGAGCCACTGCCCCATTCTATGGGGTGGGATCTCCATGCTCTGTGGTGTGGGACTGAGCTAGCACCGAACGCCAGGGTTACTGTATCGAAAGCAAGTGCCACGCAGCCCCCACCAGCGCCCCCGGCTCAACAAGAGCAGTGCCCCAACACCTGCCGGTTCAAACACCAAGGCGCTAGACAGCCGCTACAGCCCTCCCTCCCCCGAGGATTCGTGCTGGTGCCCTCTCATTGGCAAGGAAGGACGCAGCGTGGTCGTCCCTCACAGCACTGGCGTGAGAGTGAGAGGGCAGCAGACGCCAGCGCCAGCCTGGCTCTTGGCACGCTTACCCATCTGCATGCAGATCTCCCCAATGGCCCAGGTAGCGTTATTGCACACTGAGATAAATTCCGGGTTCAGGTTGGTGCCCAGGATGGGCATGAACTCAGCTGAGCAGAGAGGAAGAGGAGGGACACAGGATTAGTGCTGTAGAGGTTGCAGGAGGGGCAAACACCATCTAAGGTGTGGTACCGTCTCTCTGCCCCACCCATCACTGTTGCATCTTGGCACTTCCTAGGTAAAGTCAACAGCAGCAGCAAAGCCCTTGGTTTGCTTCATGGAGTCTCTGGCTCTTCTCGGGACCAGCGCTGTAAGAAGGGACCTACAGACAAGCCAGTTCTTCCTCCCCTACCTGAGACTGGGGCCTCATGGTGCCAGGAGCTGCCCAAATACAGAGCAAGACAATCCCTGCCCCCAAGAGCTCGCAGGCTGGACAAAGGAAAGGATCGTCACCTCTGTTTTACAGAAGGGAAAACTGAGGCCCGTAAGCTATTTAATGACTTGCCCGAAGTCATGCAGGGAGCCTGCTGCAGAGCTTGGATTGAATTCAGCGTCTCCCATGTCCCAGCCTCACTCCCCAATCACAAGGCCAGGCCTGTGCCTCTCTGCCATTCCCTCTGGATCAGACAGTATGAATACTGTGACGGTCATAGCAAGAGCTCCACGCTCAGAGGTTCTCCATCACTTCCAGAGGCCCCTGTAACAGCAGCAGCGAAGTGAGAGCTCGGCGCAGGGACCTACCGATACAGGGCTTGACGTGCATGAAGCAGGCTTTGGTGAGGTCTCCCAAGAGGGCGAAGGAGCTCTGCCGAACCTCCGGCATGGTGTCCTGCACGGAGCAACAGCGAAGGGTTAGACTGGGAGCAAGTCGGCCTCCCGGGGAGGCAGCTGCTAACCCAGGGTCTGGAGTCAACTCACCTGCATGCACTGGAAGAGCAGTGTCATGATGTTGCTTCTGGCTACCAGCTGCTCCACGTGGCATCCTAAGCCCTCCGCCAAGCCGCTCAGCAGATCCAGGGCCACGATCATGAAGTCTTTGTCGGGCGCCTCGTACTGGTCTGGTTGCTGATTGTACATCTGACAGGGAGAGGGGTTAAAAGCAAAGTCTTTTCCCAAAGGGAACTCCCCACCCCCCGCTCGGGGCCCTACGTGCGCCGGAGGGCGGGGGCTGTGCTTGTGGCTACAGCACTGGATTGCGGCTCAAGAGACCCTGGGTCCCATCTGTAAATCGGGGAGACAGACGCGTCCTTTGTCTCGTCTATTTCAATCACACGCTCCTTGGGACGGGCTCCTCTCTTAGCAGGTGTCCCGACAGCTCTTAACAGTGGGGCCCCACCTGCACTTGATGCTTCCAGGCACTAGTGCAAGACGAAAGACAATAGCCCAAGTTCCCTATTTGGCCTGCAGCGAGGAGTCCCGCACTTACCATGGCCTGCGCCAGTGTCTTCTGCACCAGCGTCACACAGCGCTGGTAGACGGGTTCACAGTATGGCAGGAAGCCACTCTGGAGAGCGGTTGCTACGGACGACAAGCACTGGAGAGGGAGGGGATGTTTAGAGGGGTCCGTCAGACTCAAGCCCTCCTTTCATCCCGATCTCACACAGCTCTGTTCCACTTCACACATCACGCAGGTTTTATCCTTCCGATCCCACCTCTCCCCCTCCCCCTTTCCCCCCAGTCTAGGCCACCACAGTACAACGCAGGAGTCAGCTGCTGCTGAAGATGGGAGACCATGATACACACCCATATCTCCCAGCATGCTCTCTCCCCCACCCGTTTCTCACAGTCACTCACCTCTAACAGAGGGAAGAGATCCTTGTCCTCGTCCTTCAATTCATTCCACTTCTGGATCAGAGGGGGCATCAGCTTCTGGATATACTCCTATCCGAAGGAGGCAGGAAAAGAGACCAGCGTTATCAAGGTCGGGGTGTGGGTTTACACCTCTATCTAGCGTGGATACTTTTGTATACCCCCTCCCCATCCCTGCATCACCATGCGATCTGAGTACATTGCACTCCATAGGGCTGTGCTCTTGTCCCCATTTTATAGTTGGGGAACTGAGGCACGGAGAGAGGCTAAGTGACTTGCCCAAGGTCTCATGCAGAGCCTGTGGCAGAGTTAGAAATTGAACCCTGGTCCCCACGCTCCAGACTAGTGCGCTAACCACTGTGCCATCCCTCTCCAACGATCTAAGCTCAGCCCAGAACTCTCAGAAAGATAAAACAGTCCACACACTGCTTCAGAATTCGAATGTCATTTTCATCCTTCATCATTGTTCCTGGGTGCAGAGCTGGGTGGAGAAGACACAAGGGGAATCTGGTAACACAGCCACAGTGGTTGCTGGCAATAAAGCACTGCACTGCGCAGCTACTGGTACTCGCTCACCCACGTCAATCGCTATCCCCTGGGCAACAGCAAGTTTGTAGGGGCAAGGAATGGAGGAAAGGCGGTATCGGGGGAAAGCGTCCAACGTGCTTTATTAGTGTCACGCTGTGCCGGGGAAAGGAGGGGGCAACGGATCGTTGGCGTGTGAATGCCAGCACCGGGACCCCCGGCAATCAGTCAGCTGGAGAGTGCAGGCGGCACATACCGGCTGGTTTAGGTGATGCCCCACGGAATCAGCGAGGGTGCCAATTGCATCGTACAGGATCAGCAGGTTCTTGTGCTGGTATTTCCCAAAGGCAAACACCAGGGTGTCCAGGATGAAGCTGAGGTAAGGGACCAGCTCCGTGCAGGCCTCCTCCTCCAGGGTTGCAAAGGCGCTGGGATGGGGGGTGGATGGGAGGAGAGAAAAACAAGCAGCATTAATCCAAACAGAGAACCTGATGGGGCCCCGGAAGCAGCACAAAGCAAGCAGCAAACTCAGCAGAGGGGAGCCAGGTAAGTCCCTGGCTTGCACCAGAGGCACCGGGTTGTCTCCCCGCCGCCACAGGGATTCTCCGGATCAGACAGAGCGTATACACAGTCAGTCACGGTAAAGATCAAACTTCAAGTTCCTCATCACGTCCACAGAAAAGCACCACGGAAGTTGGGGAAGATCCAGCTTGGGCAGTGCCCCTGCCTCCAGCCAGGCCTCACGTCCAGGGCCAGTGTAGGCAGCCCGTGGATGTTGGAGTGGATGGTTCTAGGAGAGACAGTTACTGCTCTCCTCAGTTCACGCTGTAGCAGCGATACAGGCACGCGTGGCTGATGCTGGGAAGCCGACGCTAGCCCCAGAGCGTAGCCAGGGTGACTACCGATTCTGGTTAAGAACAGTGGCTTGCGTGGCCACTGGCAAACCTTCGCCGATATCCCAGGGGCACCGTAAAGGTGGGTGACTCAGGATTAAAGAAGCTGGAGACTGCAGCTGTGGAAGGGGAACCTGATCACAGGGCTCAGTCTTTAGCATGGGAAACCTCTCGGCACGGATCTGCAACGGCTCCAGTTCCCACGCCCCAACACCGCCCCACACGCCCAGGTACCTGCAGGCTGCCTCCTGCACCCTCTTGTTGCTGTCGAGGATGCGTTTGAGCAGTTCTGTCATCAGCGGCTTGAGGTGCATGTCGGGGGGCTGGCTCACCACCCAGTGGGCGTAGCGGCTGAGGGTCCAGCAGGCGATGGAGCGCACCAGGGCCTTCTTGTCCGAGAGGCACTGGATCAGGTGCGGGATGAGCTCGGGTAGGTAGGGCACCATGCCCTGCATGCAGCCTGAGAAGAGGGGAATGCTCAGAGCCCAGGAGAGGGGCAGAAGGGTATAGCCCCTCTAGGCTCTAGGGCAGGCATGGGCAGATTTTCTGGCCTAAGGGCCACATCAGGGTTGCAAAATTGTATGGAGGGCCGGGCAGCAAAGGCTGTGCCTCCCCAAACTGCCTGGCCCCCTTACCAAGCCCTCAGAGCGGCAGAGCAAGGACACTAACTCTGATCCCCATCCCACAGCAAGCACTGGAGGGAGGGAGGTCGCTGGGGAGGATCAGCTGCTGGGACACAACCCTCTTAGCCTTCTTCTTTTTAAAATAAGCCAATCGTGCCACAAATTCCTCGGTCCCAAAACACCTGAGGCAAGTGGCAGGAAATACCAGTGCCAGTGGACCTGGGCGCATAGAGGTTTGCAGGCCAGGGTTCAGTTACAAGCCCCAGAAACCTCTGGAACTCATTGCCACAGGATGACACTGAAGCCAAGAACCTAGCAAGATTCAAAGAAGGGCTGGATGTTTTTATGGATAGCCAGGATAGCCAGAGGCAGAGCAGTTAGTGCTAACAAAGCATTGGAAGGACATAAAGCCTCATGCTGAAGCTCCTCTGATAATTAGGGGTCATGAGACCTCCTTTGGGGGGGGCAGATTACCACACATCTGCTCCTGCAGGGCTCTTATGCCTTCCTGTGAGGCAGGTGGTGCTGGTCAGCCAAAGACCAGATACCAGTCTGAGAGACGAGCGTCCAGTGGGAAATCTCTGTCTCCACCCCGTACACACCGCACACTAGATCAGCTATGTTGCCTCCCCGGCACCAAGCATCGCCGCCGCTCCCGCACATGGCACTTGCCTTCAGCAATGGCCCCCAGGACTAGAATCCCAGACTCTTTGATGACCCACTCGGGGTGGAAGAGCAGCCCCTTGAGCAGCGGGAGGAGGTGCGGGAGGAGCTCGTCTCGGAACACATTGGCCAGGACATCCAGGGCCGCGGCCGAACACTTCCCTGTGGGGAGGGAGATACGTTCATTGTTTATATTAGGGCAGAGCCAAGAGGGTCCCAACCCCAGCTCAGGGTCCTGCTGCGCCAGGTGCTGCACACGCAATCCAGACTGTCCCCAGCAGGCGGCACTTAGGACTCCCGGCTTTTCTGGGCAGGGTGAGAATGCTGCCGCACTAAGGCCGATGTCTTGCTACGGTGTAGCCTGACCACCCCCTAAAGTTACATTGACAACGCTCTGCCCAAACCAGACCTGGGCGCGAGCCTGGCCCCGCCCCAACCTACTGAGGTTCCAGTCCGACAGCGTGTCATCATCATCGTCCTCATCCTCCCCATCCTCATCATCTTGCGTCCGGTCCTCCTCGTGCTGCAGTGTAACGGTGCGCGACTTGTGGAAGCGGGGCTTGATGTCCTGCTCGCTGTCTGGGATGGCCTCGTCCTCTTCCACGTCACCCTGAGGCGATAGAGCACGGTTGGGATACAGCAGACAGCCGTAAGACAGCTCTCACCGTGGGTTGCTCTGGAGAACAGCTGCTAGCGACCACAGTCGGACTCCAACAGGCATCTAGGGGCCTGTCTACACCGCAGCTGGAGCTGTAATTTGCAACCCAGAGAGACGTACCTGTGCTAGCTCTGATTTGGGTGAGAGCACTTAAAATAGCAGCACAGTAACAGCAGCTCAGGCTAAGCACCCCGGGCATGATTCTGTCTGAGACCCCAGGTACATACTCACTCAAGTAGCTCACCGTGACTACATGGCTCTCTGTAGAGCGCTAGTTTGAGAGCAAGTGTGGGTGCATCTCTCTGAGCTGGAAACGCCATGTCCCACTGCAGTACAGCTGCACCCTAAGATACACCCCCTGGGAAATCACATACACCCCCATCACACAGCTTGCGTGGCAGTATTCCTTACCGGCTATGGGGAAATTTTGGGAGCAACTCAGGTGCTCACCTGCCCTCTGCGCCTTTGAAATTCACCGCCAGGGCTTTGCAACACGCTGCTCAGGCCCCACATGCCACAGTTCTGCAAACTGAGCTCGTGTCAAACCCCCTCTCTCTACAGGGAAGGCCTTGGCTGTCAACCAAGAAAGAACCCTCTGCCCCACCGTTGAGAAGCAGAGGGTTCAGCCATCGTCAAGACGATATCTAGCACCATCTCATTGGTAGATTTCAAAGCGTATTACAAAGGAGGGCAGTATCATTATCCCCACTTTATAAGGGGGAAACTGAGGCACAGAGACAAGAGGGACTTGCCCAAGGTCACTCAGTGCACCAGTGGCAGAACTGGGAATTGATTCCAGCTCTCCTGAGTCCCAGATCCCTGTGCTACTCCCCACTAGAAATGAGGGGCTGTAGGATCAAGTCTCTCGGTTCTCATAGGCAGCTTGGCAGAGCTCTTGCAACAGTACGGGATGCCCGGCCCCAGCTAAGGCCACTCCTGTCCCTAAAATGATCCTGTTTTAGATCCCCCTTCATAGCCACTCCCAGTCATGCCTCCTTGGATCAGACAGTATGAATACAACCACCATCATTGTCATCAGGTTGGAAATTGTACATCACTTCCAGGAGGTCATGAACTAGTACCTCTCCCGCACCTTAACCTATGACCTACAAAATTGCTAGAGGTCCTCTTCCTTATTAGGTGTATTACGGTAGCGTCCCAGGATCAAGGCCTCATTTTGAAGACACAGTGCCTGGCCCAAACAGCCTTCACATGAAACAGAAAGCACTATCCTCACTGCACAGATGGGGAAACTGAGATGCACAGAGATAAAGTGACAAGCCGAGAATTGAACCCGGGTCCCAGTTCCGCACCTTACCTGCCAGCCCATCCTCCCTCTCGGAAGGATCCCTGTGTGTGCGTGCGCACGTGTGTGTGACTGGATGTGAAAGTGAGCCCCAGGAGGGGATTGAGACCTGGAAACTAGCTTCACTCAGCCTACTCAAAGGTCACGGCATCCAATAACAAAGACTCGGGTACTAATATTATATATATTATGGTAGCATCTAAAAGCCTGTCATGGGCCAGGATCCTATTGTGTTGGGTGCTATACAAACAGACCAAGACAGCAGCCCCTGCTCCAAGGAGCATTAATGCTGAATGCTTTGCTACACTGCAAACACAACTGCCCTAATAAATCAATACGGCTGGTAGGCAGCTCATTAAAACAGAGAGAGATTCTCTTTTGATTTGCAAGCAATGATCTGGGTAACTTGGAGGCAGACACAGCTCCCTGCCCTTTGAAGGGATGATTTGAGAAGAGAATTTCACACGCAGCAGGTTTCAGTTATCACATTTAGCAAGCATTAGTCCCATTACAGTCAGGAAGGACTAAGGCAAAGAGAAAGGAAGGGACATGGCCAAGGCCACATGAGGAGGCAGTTGCAGAGCTGGGATCAGAACACAAGCATCTTGGCAGTCCCAAGTGCCCCCTCCCCTCTCTCTTTGGATCGACAGACACGTACCTTTAGCAATATGATATCGATTTCAGAGTATTTCATTCCATTCACCAAGATCGGAATCAATCTGCAAGAGGAGGGGGAATAAGGGTGGATTCAAAAAATCAAGGTCTGAGTAGAGGGAGGTGGAAATCACTGAGTGGGGCAGGTGCTTATAACCAGCCAGTACTAGAGAACGAAGGGGACAACCAAGCAAGTTACTGTGTGTTCTAAAAGCCTTCGATTGTTTGGTTATTGAAACCACTTGCAACAAGCCAAGAGTTTTAGACTGAATCTGCTACAGCTGGACAGGCACATGACATTGGAGACCGAGGCTACACCTAAAATGCACAGACTCACTACAGCAACAGTTCTCCCGCTGCCCTAGCAGAAGGTACCTGGGATGACCGAAAAATTCTTCCATCAACCTATCTCTGTTTATTCCAGGGGTTACGACTGCATAGCTGGGTCTGTCAAGAGCGTGGATTTGTCACCCCTGAGAGACGTAGCCATGCCAACATAGGTTTCCCGCATAGATCAGCCCTGAGCAATAACCAATGTCCAACCCCCTGTCCAGGCTTATCCAATACTTGGAGCTGTACAGTCAGCTCTCAATGGGTTCTGCCCATTTTACAGACCAGCAAACAGAAGTGAACAGCCTTTGCACCAAATCAGTGGCAGAGCAGGAAAGAACCCAGGAGTCCTGACTCCCAGTCCCCATCACTCTAACCACTCAACGCGGTTCCTTCCCAGAGCTAGAGATGGAATCCAGGAGTCCTGACTCCAAGCTCCCAATGCACTAGCCCATAACTCGCATCTTCAATTATTTAGCTAAAAACAACCCCCTTTGCACTAAGTGTTCCTTCTTTTTAAACAGAAGGAAGTGAATTTGACGGTGGTATCTGCACATTGGACCGTAGGCATCCTGACTTCCAGTCCCCTGCACTGGACTCTAGATCAGCAGTTCTCAAACTTGTTGAGACCACGACCCCTTTTTGCTTGCCCCTGTGCCACCGCGGACCCTTGTATGTCCGCCGAAAAGCCACCGAATGCACTACTTCCGCATTCGGCAGCTTTTCGGCGGACATGCCGAGCGCTCCTGAGCGCTATTTTTGGCAGCACTCGGCATGTCTGCTGAAAAGCCGCCGAAAGCGGAAGTAACGCATTCGGCGGCTTTTCAGCAGCGCCGGAAACTTGCGAGCCTCCTGGGAGCGCTCGGTGACCCCCAAAGGGGTCGCAACCCCCAGTTTGAGAACCCCTGCTGTAGATCACACCCCCCAGAGTTGGGAATAGAACCCAGGAGTCCTGATACCCAGCCCTGTGATCAGTCCATCGCCCCTATCTGGGAAGCCTTATCAAGGCTACTGACCTATGTCAGCCTAGGGTGTGGGTGAAGGCAAAGATCAGGCCCTGAGCATCCCACACTGAAGCAGCACCAGAGCACTCAGTCCTCGAGTGGACGGATTACCTGCCCAGAACTCTTAACCCCGCCACGTAAAGTAAAGGGACCGTATTAACCAATGAGACACATGCAAACCCAGCTAAGACACAGACGAGCCATAGTCAGTTTCACTGCACTGTATATACTCTGTAATACCTGCATCCAAGTGGGTATTAGCCCACGAAAGCTTATGCTCTAATACTTTAGTTAGTCTTTAAGGTCCCACTGGACTCTGTCACTACTGCACTGTAGACAGCCTGTCTGGTGAGCTCACCTGCAGGCAGCTTACCAGTAAGAGCAGCAACAAAGCTGAACAGGCAGCAGGAAAGGATCTGTGCCTGGCCTTAATCTGACCACCTGTATCACAGGCCAGAGCACGTCACCCAGCTACCCCTGTACTCAGCCAACATCCAGCCCCAACTAAGAGACCCTGAAGCATCAGCAGGGGAACAAACGTGCCCTCAGAAGCAACAGTATTGGTCTGTCCTTTCCTAGCGTGCCTCCAGGGTTGCTCCCAGCCCAGCTCTCTGAACCAGGGGCAGCCCCAATAGGCTTCCGGACTCTTCCCCGGTTTGTACAGAGGCAAAGCTACTCACTGCACTAGGTGTGAGGACAGCACCTCTTTGCAGATGGGCTGCTCGGCAAGCGTCAGCCAGAACTCGCAGGCTTCCAGGGCCACGTTCTCGTCGTTGTCCTGGGTCCGCTGCAGCATGTACTGGGGAGAAGAGCAGCGCTGATCAAACGCCAGCTTCAGGGCAGGCCCATGGCACAGCACCTACCGGCTCAGCTCCCCCTGCCCTCACTTTGTTTCGCCCGCCGGGCAAGGGGAACCTCATGCACTTGGCTCCAATAACCTAGCCAGTCTGACCACGGAGCTCGACACGTTTCTGAATGTTATTTGACGTGACGGCCTGGGGTGGTCTGAGGTAGCAGGGAATTATAGTCAACGACCCAGGAGGTCCCTGACAGTCCCACGTGCTGAAATGGGAGGCAGACCCACCTGGCTGATCTCAGCCTATGCAGGGATCAGCACATTTCACCTCAAGTCTCCAGGAAACCTGATGCTAGGGGGCACAAGCTATGGGGCATTAACCAACATCCTAAAGCTCTAATCAAGCCAGCGTCGCATCTCCAGGTAGAGACAGTCACCCGCGTCCTGACCCATGTCAACTGGGGGGAATTGCCTTCAAAATACAGGGGTGAATTTGGATGCTGTTTGCCCTCAGCAAACCGACCACTCAATGCATCAATCACTACTAAAGCCTGAAGAAGACGCGATTCCCTACCTCAGAGGCTATACCAGAGAAGCCCAGCTTCCCACACTTCTCAAGAGCAAACCCAGGCTGGGTGTGGAGTGGGCAAGAGGCAGCCAAACGGGGCGCTCACACCAAACTGAGAATCTGGTTAGAGTATAAGCCAGTTTACCAGCAGGTCTGTTGTTCCTACTCCCCACGTATGCCTGGGCCAGCATTTACATTATCCTCCCCACCCCCAAAAAAGCCTGGAAACAGTTAACTGCTGATTTGACCCCCAGCGTCCTCAGAAAGCCCGTTCTGCCCCAAAGAGCATGCGGGATCCCGCTCTGGGACTCACCTGAATGATACTGTGCATGTGAGGGATCAGACGATCGATCCGGACCTCTAGCAGCATCACCAGCGCCCGGCAGACGTTCTTCCGAACCTCGGGGTCTTCATCCACCGCCAGAGCGAACAAGTGCTACAGGGAAAGAGGGAGCTGAGACTCACCGACACCAAGGGGCCCTAGAGCAGGAATTCCCTTGCTGATTTCCACGGCATGGAATAGAGAAGCAGAACCAGTCCCTAGACTACTGCCCGACAGGGTGGAGGCAGGCTTGGTTTTCAATCAGTGAGGTTCTAGTTTAACTGGGGTGGGGTGGGGGGATTTCTACACACGCCAGAGCCTGCGAAAAGCCAAGGGAGAATTCTACTGCATCGGGCTGGTTTGTGCAGCCCTGCACAGAGGCAGATCTTCAGTACACGAAACTACAGAAATATTCTGGACTGCTCAGCACAGGCCACAGGTCCGGAGGTGGGGTGTGGGATTTAAAATGGATGCAAGTGAGGCGGAGGCTAACACAGGAGGGAGAGACGAGGTGGTGTTCGTACAAAGGAGCCAAACAGAGCTTGTGAATATTTGTCTTGCAGTCACCCCGGTCATGGACCAGGACTCCACGGTGCTAGGCACAGGTACAATAATGGTCCCCACCCCCGGCAGACAGTGTGGCTCAGGGGATAGCACTCTAGATTAGGAGGTAAAAGACCCAGGTTCTATTGCTAGCTCTTCTGGGTGACTTATGCAAATCACTTCAACTCCGTGACTCAATTTCCCCAAATGTAAAACCTTCTTCATACAGTGCTTTGAGCTCTACAGATGAAGAGCTCCAGCTGGATGTTACCACCACACTTCAGAGCAGCTGGCATTCTCTGGGACCACGGGCTGTGGTTTGCATACAGGTGCCTTATGGGGGAGCAGAGCCCACCAGCAGCATTAGGCTGGGCGCGTCTGTCTAAGACCACCCAGGCCCAGTGCTGCATGCAGGTCTGGCCTGGTAGCAAGAGTGCGTCGAACTGTCTCCTCACCTCGATGAAGGTGTCGATGTTCTCCATCAGCGCCTGAGCTCGGTCCATGATGAACTGATTGACACAGGCAATGGCGTGGGACCTGAGCAAGGAGGGAAAAAAGAACATGGGCCACAGGTATTTCAGGTGGTCTCTCCTGACACCCTCCCAAAAGGGGATTTTAGTGTAACAGACATTGGGAGGCAGTGTGAGAGACCTGGGTTCTATTGCTGGCTGGATGACATCGATGCCTCAGTTTCTTCACCTGTAAAATGGGGATAATGGGACTGACGTCTTGAGATCGACAGATGAAAAGTGTCCTATAAAAGCTAGGATTTGTTACTGGGGCAGTGAGCTCAGCTTCCATGCACAAAGGACGTGTAGGTGACTGCTTAAACAGCAACCCCTGTCTAGTCACTTCAGGGCTTGACCTCCGATCTTCCCATGGGTGGGGACATTAGTGGGACCAGTACACAGCTCTGATCTCAAGGGCTCTCAGCTGTTCTGTAGGCTGCACACACGGCTCAAGCTCCGCCCTGAGACATCCCCCAAAGGAGAAAGCGAATGGGCTCAGGAAGGGGAAGTGGGACGTTAGGAAGGGGCGGGCGGTGTCGAGGTTTCATACACGCCTCTACCCCAGCACTACGGCGAAGAGAGCAGGGTGCAGCGCTTCCCGTGCTACTGGGCAAGCTAATACGCACCTGATCTTGGGGCTGCAGTGCTTGAAGAACTGAAGGAACTTGGGAATCATGATGTTCAGGGGGCGATTCAGAGCATCACTGTCTAGGAGTTCGGAAGAATCCTCACAGATCTTCTGCAAGGCACCGAAGGCCCCCTAAACGCAACAGACTCGTCAGCTCCCTCACAGAAGGGCCCACAAGAGAAGAGGACTCGTTACAGCCCCGGGTTACCGAGAATTCCTCTAATCCAAGGTTCCTTCTCAGCCTTCCCTCAGAACCTCAGACAACTACCCCAGAAAGCAGCCAGGGCAGGGGCCAGTTAAACTGAGGGATCTTGCAAGAACCTGACTCTTCAGATCTTGTGCTATAGCACAGCACATGCTGTCCTTCAGTGGGGATACTCCTGAAAGTGACACAGGCTAGCGGTCTGAGCATCCCACTGGGAGCCAGGAGTCCTGGAGCCCCACCCCCAGTTCTGTGGTTAATGTGAGATCAGGCAAATCGCAGCACCTCAGTTTGCCCACCTGTAATAATCTAGGCATTTATCTAGCCTCCATCCCAGTTTTACCTGCACACCTCAAACTGGGAGGTATTCCTTAAGGCTGGGAAGTACCATCCCACCACAGCTGGGAAAACGGAGGCACAGAAATTTGGCTAAG
Organism: Dermatemys mawii; assembly: GCA_007922305.1. Classification (NCBI taxonomy): domain Eukaryota; kingdom Metazoa; phylum Chordata; order Testudines; family Dermatemydidae; genus Dermatemys; species Dermatemys mawii. Next base: position 2,496,123 of record ML677403.1, read on the forward strand.
GTCCCACAGAGAGTCTGTGGAGGAGTGAGATTAGCACCCAGATCTTCAGAGTGCCCCAAGGCACAACACCGATGGCTGACTACAGAGCAAAGGGAAGATTAACGTTCGTATGGTGCTTGGGAAACAATGTCAAAATAGCTCTGTATGGAGACACGCAGGTGAAATCTCAACTCAACCCTTGAGTGTTTAACAGAGAAGGGATGGAAAATGTAGCCTGGCTGCTTGTGTGCTGTTAGCATTCCCACACCCAGCCATGTCTTCTACAAGCATCATAACCAAGGCAACACTATCACCACCAGAAACCTGAGGAAGGCAGTATGGCCTAGAGGGAAACAGGATGTTTGGAATCATTAAAAAAGGGATAGAGAATAAGACGGAGAATATCTTTTTGCCCTTATACAAATCCATGGTGCGCCCACATCTTGAGTACTGTGTACAGATGTGGTCTCCTCATCTCAAAAAGGATATACTGGCATTAGAAAAGGTTCAGAGAAGGGCAACTAAAATGATTAGGCGTTTGGAACGGGTCCATATGAGGCGAGACTAAAGAGACTAGGACTTTTTAGCTTGGAAAAGAGGAGACTAAGGGGGGATATGATAGAGGTATATAAAATTATAAGTGGTGTGGAGAAAGTGAATAAGGAAAAGTTATTTCCTTGTTCCCATAATAGAAGAACTAGGGGCCACACAATGAAATTAGTGGGCAGCAGGTTTAAAACAAATAAAAGGAAGTTCTTCTTCACACAGCGCACAGTCAACCTGTGGAACTCCTTGCCTGAGGAGGCTGTGAAGGCTAGGACTATAACAGGGTTTAAAAAAAGAACTGGATAAATTCCTGGAGGTTAAGTCCATTAATGGCTATTAGCCAGGCTGGGTAAGGAATGGTGTCCCTAGCCTCTGTTTGTCAGAGGGGGGTGATGGCTGGCAGGAGAGAGATCACTTGATCTTTACCTGTTAGATTCACTCACTCCGGGGCACCTGGCATTGGCCACTGTCGGTAGACAGGATACTGGACTGGATGGACCTTTGGTCTGACCCTGTAACAGCCTCTCTTATGTTCTTAGGGGTCGTCACTGGACGACCTGCTGTGTGACCTTGGGTGCCCCATTCCATGCCTCAGTTTCCCCCACTCACTCTCTCTCGTCTATTTTGACTGTAAATTCTTTGGATCAGGAATCATCACCGCCCCTAGCAATGTCAGATGGAAACAAACTGGGGCATCACTGTAACTAGATAGTAACTGGACCCAAGGGCGTTCCACTGCAGGAGGTGGGAAAGTACTTGCAAGGAGCTGCCAAGGTTTAGCCTTCTCTGCATCTCTATTTTGCACAGAATCCAAGCGTTGGTCTACCCCACTGGAGAGTTTCACAACTAAACCAAGGCGCTGCTGTCCCCACCTCTGAAGTCTGACTAAACAACAGTAGCAGCATTGATGGAGTCATCTCGACCCCTCCCCTGATCACTGTGGGAAGGAATTCATTTCAGAGCCATAGCAGTATAGCGAACACGAGTGCTGAGAGGAATTCTGCCCACTTGTACCAGGGCTCAGTCTGCCCTGTTGTCTAAGTCCCTGCTCTCATCCTGACTCCAGGATGGAAAGATCAGGACTGCCGGGGAAGAGGGGGGGGGGCGCGCAATTTTCCCTGAGCCCCCCTTTTTAGCGGGCCTCCAAACTAAGTGGCATTGCAACCTGGTGCGATGGCGCTCTGTGACTGGTCACACCACCACTCACTCAAGTGTGACCCAGCCATCCTCCATTAGAATAGAGGGGCAGCACGGCTGAACCTGGAGTGGGAAGTAGGTTCATCCCCCTGAGCTTTCTCCACCCTCCCGACCCCAAGTGGTTTTTTTTTGTCGAAGAGTGGGGGCCCCCCCACTTTGAGATTTGCCCCAGGCTCTGAAAAATGTCTGTGCAGCCTTGTGAAGGACAATACTCTACTCTACCCCAGTGTTCTCCATCTGAGGAATTCCAAGCGCGCTCCCCTCACAGAACCCTGGTCTAGGTATTTACCGTGGCTACCAGTGATGTTGGTGAAACATGAGATGCTTCTGGGGGGCGTCATCAGCAGTGGGGATCACACTGGGGACCTCTAGATCTAAAAGCACGAACATCTACTGTCTGAGCTAGAAGACCCAGGTTTGGCAGCTCCAAAGCCATACAGACTCATAACGATGTACTCTGGTTCAATAGGACGGCTAAGGAACCACACTTCATAAGCATGGCTTACATTAGGAAAGCAGACCCATTTCACAGAGGGGAAAGTGAGGCATGATACCATAATACAGAAACTTGGACATTTATCCCCATTGGAACCAGACTGAGATTTGACAACTCAGTTCACCTCAGGGCCACCCAGCTGGGCTGGATTTGAGCAGGTGACAGAGTTTGCCTTCTCTACGCCTAAGTGGAGAGAGATCCTGACATAATCTCGCGGTCTCCTCTCCCGCGACACGGTCTTACCTCACACGTGTTGTAGTCTTCAGAGTTCAGCAAGTTGCACAGCTGCGGCAGGAGCTCCGGCCACATCTGAAGCTCCCCCTTGGAAGCTATAGTGGTAATGAGAATCCCTGCCAGTGGGAAACACACACACAACATCACTCCTCATGTAAACTTTGGCTTGTCAGACCAAGTGTTCCACGCATTCAGGGCTTGTCTTCACTAGAGCCGGGAGAGATCGATCTTATGGTGATCGATTCATCGCGTCTTGTCAAGACGCAATAAATCGATCGCCAGCGGCGCCCCCGTCGACTCCGTAACTCCAACTCGCCAAAAGGCGCAAGCTGGAGTCGACAGGGGAGCGCGTCGCCGACCGCCATGAGAACAGCAGGTAAGTTGGCTGTAGATACGCCGATTTCAGCTACGTTATTAATGCAGCTGAAATTGCGTATCTACAGTCGATCCCCCGCCCTAGTGAAGACCAGCCCTCAGTCTCTCACTGTCATTGACACACACTCAGGGAAGAGGGAAGGTGTCATATCTGCTGCAAATAGGTATTATCACCATCCCAACCACTGCTCTAACACAATGGGTTTAATCAGGCCTCCAATCCCATCACATAGACCTACACTACAGTCAGACCCTTGTATTGGTCTGCTCCCCGTTTAGCAGGAGGAAAGGGAGACCAGTTCTCTCCAGGAATCTCACATTCCAGAAGCAGCAATGCTACCAGTACTGCTTGGCAAGGATCAGGACCAGCTTCTACACAAGATGATTTCAGAGCATTAGGTAAGCACACCCTTCTCACTAGACAACTGTTCTGCTCCGCATCTGTTCTGTGCACCTTTGACTCACGCCTGCTCATTTTACTGACTTCGACCTGACCGACAATTAAAGTTTTACCCGCTTAAGTAAGCCAGTGAAAGGCATGATTATTTTAGCAATTCACATGCTGGTAGAAGTCCTAGTATAGACATTGCATAAGGGGCTTTATATCAGGGTAACTGCTTCTACATTAGGAGACAGGTTTGCTGCTTTAGTTATGTCAGAATAGTTAAGCCACCACACATAAGGGTAGTCAAGGCTAGAGTGTTTTCTTCCTACTGGCCCTGCAGGAGGTGGTACAACTACAGGAGAGCAAGCTGGGTTCTACCCCACCTCCTGCATCAGCTAAATTCCCATCACTGACTCTTCACTGCTGGTGAAGCAGGAAGAGCTCAGCACCACCAATTAGAAACATCCTGTCCTGATAAGGAGACAACACCATGGATGATTTTCCATGGCAGCGAGCACAGCCTCGTTTTAAGGGGATCGTTACAATATACTCCTCTCTCCTCCATGCAAATTTACTTACATGACCTACGCGGGTGCCTGTAAATGCTACTTGAAACTGGACTAACTTCCCACAGGGCAACCCTGTCTCTTCCCCACTGCTCTTACCGATAGTGGCTCGGATAAGAGAGGAAGCGTCGCCAATGTTGTTCAGACATTCCTGTTTAATGAACTCCGCCACGGGCTGGGGGAAGCTCTGGTAGTGCGCTTTCACGTTGTTCTTCAGGATCAGCCCGCTGAGCGAGCGAGTCGGTTCATCTGGTTAGAGAGAATTTTTGGAAGGGGGGAGAACAAAAATAATTTTTAAAAAAATCCATAAGCAGCTATCGCTGCTCACCCCAGAGGTGGCTGCATGTCTCTGAGTGATTGTGGGGGGGGAAGAGATTCCTATACATATCTAGTCTGTAGAGTAAAAGGAGGTCAAGAACCTGGGTTTGCTTCCCAGGTACATGTGCCTATAATTTCAATGCACGCAAAGGTTTAGGATGGAGCTATCTGCCTTTTGTTGTTATATTTCCACTGTACCTTCATCTACAAACACAATGACTTGCCATTCGTCTTCGAACACAACCCCACTTCGCAATGCACTCCAAGGCTTTGCATTACCGTGAGACAGAGAGTACCAGCCCCATTCTGAAGAGGCCCAAAATGAGCAGGAGGTGAACTCAGGTCACTGAAGAGGTCTCAGGAAGTTCAGCTGGGAATAGACCCAAGGAGTACTGGCTCCCAGTGCCTCTATTGTAATCAGTGGCCCACAATCTCTCCCACAGCTGGGAGCAGAGCACTGTGGTCTTAGCTTGGAGAGGAAGGCTGGCCCAGTGGTTAGAGCGCTAGCCTGGGCCATGGGTTCAATTCCTGCTCCACCTGAGCAATCTTGGGCAAGCCATATAGCCACATCATGCCTCAGTTTCCCATCTGTATGATGGGAATAACAGTACCTCCCTGGTGAGTGTCTGTTGAGAGAGAGATTGCGAGGCATCCAGATACTACAGTGATGGGGAGCATATCAGTACCTAGCAACCACAGACTTCCCATCTCCTGCTTAACTATTGACCTAGTCTCCCCCTCACAGTGAGGCAGAGAACCTAGGCATCCCAGATCCCGACTCTAAGCACTACCTCAAAGTTCTTAGGAAAGTCAGTCACTTGCAATAAAGCCTAGTTTTTGCAAGAACACCTGTGGAAAAATCATTTCTAACGCATTAACTTCCATCTATTCACAAGGAAATAGCAGCAGCCGTTTCAAGTTTACAAGCTATTCCAGCAAGAACCTTAGAACCTTAAGGTGTCAGGCCTAGATCAGATACAAGCCCATTTAACAGGCAAAAGGGCCTAGCTCAGACACGTCTGTGGAGTGCTCGGCCCTCCCCCCGGAAACCCACCTCCCAACACTCACTATTCTCTTGCTCACACGAGTTATTCCAGCAATCCCCAGTTAAGGAATTTCACATGTAAGAGACATTTAATGGCACAGGGCCAAGTCCTCACGTATCTTCCATCCACTTTCATCACAGCAAGTAACGTACCTTCCGACTTCAGCCGTGTCAAGACAAATATCAGGTAGTTATTGAAGTCGGGGAATTGGTTCAGTTGCTTCAGTTTCTACAGTGCTGGGTTAAAGAAAAAGGCTCACAGCCCAAACAGGGATTTTAAAGCAAGGCTGAGGCATAGCATCTGTTTGGACCAGATCTTTGCAACATTAAGGACCAGATGGGCACCCAGCCAAGCTGCATGTCAGCAACAGAGTCTTCTAAGATATAACAATAAATCCACAGACAGGAGTACTAAAATTTCCCCCCAATGTGAGGCTGTGCAGGGCACCTTGACTTAAAAGGTATTCGTTTTCAGCACAATTTACACAGCAACGAGCTAGCGAAGCAAACCTACACAACTTGGTTCTGCAAAGACTTTCTAGCCTGGCTTATTCCAAGGATACATCTTGGACAACACGCTGCGTAGCCGTGTTAGGAGACTGGGAGTCTTTGAGTAACTGCAGCACTTGCTGTAGTCCCTGCTCATCTGGCTGCCAATCCATGGTGCAGAGCTGTGACTACAGGAAGGAAAAGAGGTTAACGACACTCCAGAGCATCTCACTAAATTGCAACGAAGATCATAAGGCATTGCAGAACTCAGGCTGTCAGCCAGGATGAATCCGCACTAGCTATAACTGGACACAGCTCTGATCAGCAAGCAGACAGCTGCCTAAGCAAAGGACTTCTCAATGCATATAGGCCCTTCCTGCCTTCATACAGAGGCAAGAAAAGTTTCTGCTGCTTCTGCAGGGACTACTAGACTTACCGAAAATGCTATTTTTAAGGCTTGAAGGGTGGGTTCAGTGGGGATAATATTAGCATAACATGTTACTCAGCTAGAGCTCCATCCAAAGCAGATTTAAATCAATGGAAGTCTTCCCAGGAGCACTGGAGGCTGTTGGCCCTCATTGGCTGGAAGAGACACACTCTTCTGCTTCCTCAGCAGCATCACATCCATCTCCAGGGGAGTACAGATGTAGGAATAACAGCAGGGAAACCAACGGAGAAAGTTTAGGCTGACAATGGGACATGTTTCCTTACTGCACTGTGGAATCAACTTCCCAAGGGATGCGCCATCATTCAGGATAGTGAGAATTGGACTGGAGAACAAATTACTGGGGGAAATAGGTAGGGGAAAACCCCAAATTTCTATGGTCCCCCAAAGGCTTATCACCAGGAAACCAAGCCATGTGGGGAGCTCAGCGAAAGAGGAGCATTCAGTGGATTTAGAGACAAAGATTTTTTTGGAGGGATATGACCTCATCATGTCTCCCTTGAAAACAAGTTAGTGGGAGTCTTCATGGAACCCACTGCTCCTCTACCAACAGTCACAACCCAGAGAGACACGTGGAGAGAGACTGAGCCTCCACCCTCACCATTTCCTGTCTGCCCCACCCTTTCCAGAGTAGACCCCACTTCCTCCTAATCCACCACCACTATGGGCCTGCCTTTTCTAAACAGCCCCCCCCCCGCCCCACCCTTCCCAATCCCTGTTGATCCAGCCTTAAATCCTCCCCCTGCCCCCAGCCTCACCAAGCTACAGGATGAGGCAAATTCTTGGGGTTACCTTGCATGGTGCCATTTGGGCTGGTTGAAAAGAAGCGAGGGTCCCATCTTACCACAACCTTGAGCTCAGACCACCCCGGTCCTCAGCCCAGAAAGAGGAACAGGCCAGGGACCCATCCATAGTCCACTGCCCCAAATGCTTCTTTCCTCCCCCGCACCCTACATCCTCCAGTGACTGCCGCCAACCCCAATCTCACCCTGGAGCCTTCCCAACCCTCAATAGCTCATCCCCTCCCCAACCACCACTTGGGGCTCCTCTTCCCCCCACATCATCCCTCCTCCTTGCCACACACCTCTGGGCTCCACCCTGACTCCCTCGCGTTTCATCTCCCAACGGCTCGCCCAGTTTCCCACCCCTGTGACCCAACCCCCCCAGACACCCTCCACTCCCTCCTCCCTGCCAGCTCCTCATCCTCTGCCCTCCCCCGCCCCTTCGACCCCCCCCATTCCTCTCCTCTCCCCCCTGCAGCTCCTCCTGCCTCCTCCAGCCCCCTCATCCTGCTCCCTCCCCCGTGCTCCTCCTCCCACCCCTTCCATCCCCCCCCATCTTCCTTCCTC
>ML677403.1:2508546-2538335 GCA_007922305.1 Dermatemys mawii
GGAGGGATGGAGACTTAAGGGGGCTGTATTCAAGCGGTGGGTTGCCAGGGGGGTACAGGTTATGGGGATGGGATTAAGGGTGGAGAGGGAGGCTGCTCTGTGGCTCATGGGAGAAGCTCCCCATGCAGCTGAGGGTGTGACCTGTGGGATGTATGCAAGGGGGGTTGTAGCCCCATGGGGGAGGCAGGGGTGGCTCTTAGGGAACCTGGCTCTGCAGCTGGGGGAGGGGGGACAAGTGGGGTGTGGTCCATGGGGGGGTTCTGAGGGTGGGGGTGCAGCTCATGTGATGTGCTGGGCCTGGCCTAGTGGTACTCAAGGGTGGGGTGATGTGTCCTACCTGATCTGGCCATTAGCACTCCTAGACCTGTATGGGTGCATGGTTGGGCACCAGGGACCCGCAGGGACTCCTGGGCTCCAGGCTTGTTCTCTTCCCCCTTGCCAGCCTTTGGTGGGTACTGGCTTTAGATGTGGGGCTCTGGTATTCCCAGAGAAGCTGTATTTCTGACCAGCTCCCATCAGCACCTCCTCCAAACTGGGAGCCAGAGAATCCTGGCTTGGGATTGTCCCCATGGGCTATTCCCAGGCCTTTGGTCCTAGTCTGAAACACGGTACACCCCAAGCAATGGGACTTCTCACAGTCTCCCTGGGGAAGACTGTACCCTAATACTCAGCCTACGCTGTGCTCAATTTCAGTCTAGCTCCACCCTAAACGTTCCTCTCCCGCCTTGGCGTCTGCACCCTGAAGACAGAGCTGTCTCCTGAGTGCTGTCGAAACTCCTGGTTAGGTTGGAAGAGACCTGCCCAATGCTCAGAGCCATGTAAACTCTAAGGCCGTGTTCACACTAGCACTTATGTTGGCAAAACTTTTATTGCTCAGTGGTGTGGAAACCCCCAGTTTTGCCTGCACAGGGGCTCGGGTGCACAGTGCTTTGTCAGCGTCTCCTGCCGCCAGAACTACCACCGCTCATTGAACTGCTTTTATTCTGTCGACAGGAGAGCTCTCTCCCATCGGCATAATGCAGCTACCTGTCCAATCTTACAGCTGTAAGTGTAGACATGGCCTAAGGCACCTCTCGCATTGGTAGAGAAACCCCAGACAGCGGTCTGAAGCAGCGTAACAGCCCAACTGGTGCTCTCTGTCATTGTAGGGGGACGGATGTGTATTACACACGGGGGTTTTGGGGGGAGCGATTAGCGTGTGCGTTTCTGGATGAAGGGGTTGACCCAGCCCCACTCAGATCATAGCATCTGACTGGGTGGCTCAGCCTAAAATGGCCGGGTCTCCAGCCTGGGGTTTCCTCGGGAGCAGCGTTGGTATTCTCCACTGGGGTTTGAGTTCAGTAACACCGTGAAGAACGATCCACAGCCCTGCAGTTGGAGGCAAACAACAAGGCTCAGAAAACTGCCCCCTCACCCCCGGCATGAGGCATGCAGACACCTTGACACCAGCTAAGCAGCTGCTGTGCTGAATACACTGCCTGTCATGCTAACCAGTCTTGTTTCCATGGGCTTCCCTGACTGTTTATATCCCTGTCATCTCTCTTACCCTTGGATTGGAAACTCTTTGGGGCAAGGTCTCTCCTTTTGACCTGTCTGTACAGCGGCTAGCATGCTGGGGTCCTGATCCATGACTGGGGTACTGGAGGCTACCGTAATACACCTAAATAATGTACAGCACCTTGCATGCTGCGGTCTTGACCCAGGACTGAGGCTCCTAGGTGCTACTGCAGTAGAAATAATGGCACTTCAAGTCTCCTCATTGGATAGACTGAAAAACTAACTCCTTAAATAGCATAATAGAAATGCCAGGCCAGAAGGAACCTCAAGAGGTCATTTAGGATACACTCCCACTCCCCTCCAACTCCGCCCCCATGAGGCACGGTTGAGTCTACCTAGCCCATCCCTGACAGGTTTGTTTCCTATTAAAATCAGGAGGAGGAGGGACATTCAGCTCATGGCCTGGGTGCCTGTTTCCAGGGTAATGAACTCTTTCTGATTTTGAAGGAACATGAACCGATCCCTGTGTATCATCCCACGCCGAGCCAGACCCGCCTCGCCACGCAGCTCACGGAAGAGGAACAGATCCGAATCGCCCAGCGGATCGGCCTGATACAGCACCTGCCCAAAGGGATCTTTGACCCGGGCACGGAGCCATCGGAAAAAAAAGTGAAAGAGTACGTCTATTGCGTCCGACACTCTTCTCTTCTTTTCTTCTCTTGGCCTGGGCTGAGCTGGGAGGGTGGGTGGCAGTCGCCATAAAGCTGAACAATCCGCCTCCAGTGCACATCTAAACAGTCCTTCGAATTTACTGCCTGGGTTTGCGGTAACTACAAAATTGTCATGGAAACTTTCCAGGCCTGGCAGAAAATCCACTCACCCCTCGAGGGAAAACAACTGGCTAGCTCCAAGCCTGTGATATTACACAAGGCTGGCTAACGGCTGCCTAGCATGGAAAGTCTTTGAGGACCAAGTCCTTGTCTTCATACCTCTTTGCTAGAGCAGCCAGCCTTCTGCAAATATTTTTCTATCCACTGAGCTGATCTCACTTCAAAACAGCTTCATTTATCTTCAGACATAACCTAGCCTTCATGAGAGGTACTGTTTAAGTTTGGAGTTCAGAGTTCAGCTGGTATTAGACAGTCTCCCACTGGGGGGCTGATGTGGGAAGTAACTGGGGGGGTTTTCTGTTTAGAATAAGGCGCCGGTTGTACTCTCTGTTGTCTTTCACAGAGCTTACTGTCAAAGGGGACCATTAGATTGGCTAGTCTCACCTCCTGTATACTACAGGCCATTAAAGCATTTCAGTCACCGGGAGACTAAACTGTGCTCCAGGCAGAGAACAGGCGAGAGATCAAGCTGCGGCCATACCCGCGGCTCCTGCGATGGCAGGGAATCGCTTAGGTGACGGATGCCTAGATTTCAAATGCTTGAGTTTTCCTGTATGGCTCAGGAAATCAAGCCGGAAAACTGTCCAGCCCAAAAATCAGTGTATTAAACTTACAGGTGTGTGAAAATGAGAATGGAAATCGCTTTGCTGTCCGTTCACCAACACCTTGAGTGCTGCGTTCTCATGTGGGGCCATCCTGTTCAGATAGATGTAGCAATAGGGTGGGGCTGGGTTGCTTTCACCTACCTTGGAAGCAGCTGGTCTGGGACGCTGTGGGAGGTAGAATACGGGTCTGATGCAGCCTTGCGGTGCCGGACATCAAGGCCAGACGCATTTGATTGTACTCAGCTCTGTGCATTAGCTTATTGGGTCAAGACTCCTCCCTCTGAGCATGCCCAAGAGGTGCTGGCTGGGAGTCTCTATATGCTGCTCTGACAGAAGAAAGGGGCTTTTCTCTCTTCCCAGGGCTCCCCCCTGAACTAGAGCAGCCCCAAGGCTGCTCTAGCTTAACAAGTCCCTGAACGTAGAGAGGGTAAAGCCCCCAGGGCAGGGATGTAGACAGTGGTACCAGGTATCTCCCCTGCAGCCAATGAGCTAACAGCACTTCCCCTCTCTCTGGCCACAGGTGTGTGATCTGCATGCTGGATTTCGTGTACGGAGACCCCATCCGGTTCCTGCCCTGCCTGCATATCTACCACGTGGACTGCATTGACGACTGGCTGATGCGCTCCTTCACCTGTCCCTCCTGCATGGAGCCGGTCGACGCTGCTCTGCTGGCCTCCTACGAGACTAATTGAGGCCAAGCATCATCGTCGTGGCTCACGCTGATGCTTCGAGGCCGGTGGCGCGAGGGAGGTCGGATGAGCTGGGAGGGCTGGGGGCTTTTCGATTTGCACGCTCACGGGATACACCAAAGACTCCTACGGCAAGGAACTCCAGCCCTGCTGCTTGTGGATCATCCCGAGCCTCCTGCAATCTGTGTATTAGTGTGTCAGGCTGAGGTATCTAACGTTCCTGTCCTGGGCCCTCCCAGAAAGCAGCACCCACCCCTGCTACACAGCCTGTCCGAGTAGCTCCTTAGCGAGCATTGCCTGGTTCTGGTGGGGGAGGAGGGGCAATGTAGGTGCTGTTCGGCTGCAGCCCCTCCCTGAGCGTGATGGTATTAGCGTTGCGCAGAAGGGAGAAAGCAAGCGAGAAACGGATGAGGTTAAACAAACAGGTGCTGATCCCCTCGGTAACAAACAGAAGGTGCAAGATCGGAGAGGTGCTGACAAGAGCTGCAGGCTTGTGCTGCTCGCGATCTTGCTCAGTTAGGATTTTTTTTGGTTCATCTCTGCTTTAAATAGTCACAACTCCGCTCCTTTAGCACCTGTGTTTTCCTTCCCCTGGCTGGTGGCAGCTGTGCTTAACCCCTTGGCTGATTGAAACTCAACTGCCAACCCCAAGTGGGCTGTAATGATGAAAATAAGCCCCAGAGTGGCTCCCCGCTCCCCACCCGCTGTGACTCAAACAGGAGCACGCGAGAAGCTGCCTTCTCCCTTTAGTGGGTGACTTTAAGTAGCAACGCTACAGCCAGACTCTGCGATTCTAGCACCCCGTAAAGTGCAAATCTTGGGTTTAAGGAGGAAGGGAAACCAAGCCCTGCTCGTTTTCTCTCTCCTGCTTTCGAGATGATTCTCACCCATCAGACAATGTTTTAATATTCCAGCCGGCACATCTGCCTGAACAAAGCTATTTCCTGGAGGAATTTCTCCCACCCCCTGAAGGTTTTATAGTCCCCAAAATAAATTATTTCCATTAAGCCAAATCGGCTTGGCACAATGTGGTTTTTATCGCGTCACAACTGAATGGATTTAAGTAACCCAATGCAGGTTTCTTCCCTAGCGCTTTAAGTGGGTTAAGTAGCAGGTGCCAGGTAAAGTGCTGTTGCTTTTGATGAATTTTCTCCTTTTTGAAGGCAGGGCAGCGGTTCATTGGTTCCCTGTGAGATCATCACTTTAATATCCGTCATTAAACTCTACAATATGCAGATTTGCCTCCTTAGCTGTCTCACAAGGAACGAAGACTAATCAGAACTACCTGAGAATAGAAAATTGGAAACAGAGGCCAAGTTTGCTCCAGGAAAGAGGAAGTTTTCTTTCATATGATGGGAGCAGCGGGAGCTTCCCTTGTTGCCTTGAGACTTAAACCCTCCCAGCTAAGCCAGCTCGTTTGCCTTCCACGCGCTCGGCGGTCAGACATCGCTGGTAGTGCAGGAATTAGCCTGGCCCACCAGGGGTTAGCACAATTTTTAGTGAGTTGCCAGTTGGACGGGTTGTCCTGTGCTCTGTTAGTGGCTCACAGGCCGGAGACGTGAAAGGGCTTTTCTAGTTACGTATTGTCCTTAACAAGGATTTAGCGCTTGAACGTTAAGACTGATGTACGTTGCCTTGGAAATGACCAATAAAATAGATTGCCTATGAGTGCTCGGTGGTGTGGATTTCTGGGGTAAGGCCTCTCGCAGCCTCACAGCTTTGATTGCAGAGTATCCCAGCACACACCTCTGGAGGAGGGACACGGCAGCCCTAGGTCTGGGAGGGGAACAGAACCACACAGCCCTGACAAGATGGAGCACTAGTCCACGTTTAAAATACCTGTAGCCATCTCTGTCACAGCCACTTGCATCACTTCCTGCCCCATCCAGGGGCAGATATTACTGCAGTGATTTGCTGGGGGACAGGAACATGTCTCATGCAGCTGAAACCCAGTCAGGAGCATGGGCCTGAACTGTGCTCCTGCTAGGCCAGGCCATGTCCCAGGGAGAACGGCAGTGCTAGCTGCTGGAATGGGATGTGGTTGTGGGAAATTTAACCTGGACCCATGGTGTCTTCACCCAAAACTGCTACCCACTATTATCACTGGTAGCAGCTGCATGGCTACCACCTCTAGCTGTATTTAACTTCCAGGATATTATTCAGGATGGGGGTTCAGGACTGGGCCTGCCCTGGCCTGGTTTATTTTATTCCTCTAACATTTGCTGATCCTTAGTTTGCTGGAGTGTGGTTTGAGGGTTGCCCAGCACAGTGTTCCTGGGACAGTCCTGATTTACACTTTCTTATAGAAGGTAAAGAGTGAATTTAGGCCCTGACTCCCCTCTTGAGTCAATCTCTTCAGATTTAACTCCCCACCCCGCTCCTCTGGCAAGACAGGTGCTGTAGGCCAGTAGCTGGAGCACAAGAATGGCCATCAGGAAACAGGTTCAAATCCTAGCTCTGCTACTGCCCTTCTGAGACCCTGGACAAGTCATTTCCCAGCCCCCTTGGAGGAGGTCAGTTGTATGTTCTTCAGGGCCAGGAGTGTCTCTGACCATGTAGATTAGTGGTCTTCAAAGGGGGGGGGTGTGAGAGCCCAGCACTGCAGCGGCATTGTCCCCGTGAGACCACTGAAATCCTAAGCGGTCTGTTTTTGACCTGCTGAAATGTCACTGAAAGGGGAAGCTTTCGATTTGGTGGATATACCCTGGGGGCTGTGAGTGGATGTGGGTGAGCAGAAAGGGGCTGCTGGGGAAAAAGTCTGAGGAATGCTGGTGTAGAGCCCCTAGCACAGCAGGGCCCAGGGTCTTGGTGGCGGTCTCACGGCTACATATCTACGCTGCAGTTACTGCTCAGCCAGGTTCTCCCTCCCCATTTCTGCACTGGCCTGTGTCTAGGGGCAGATCCCTGGGTGGAGATGCTGTAGAATTCCTTCCCAGCCCATTCCTTCCCTTCAGGGTGGGGAATCGAGACAAGACCATTGAAGGACAAGCAGCACCTGAGTCCTTCAGCCTGCATCCTCCATGCAAAGCCAGTAGGTTCCTGTCTGGGTTCTAATCTACCTCCCCCACTGGATTAGCTAGCCTGGCCTTAACACCTTCAAACCCACCCTGACAGTCTTATGGGACAGAACCAGGGTGTGGTAGGATTCTAGGTTAATAGTGCAGCATCCATGTACCCTGGGGGATTACTTCCAAAGCTCCTTCTACCCACTGAGCTCAAAGCATTTACCTCAGCTCCCGCTGCCCCAGAAGGTAGGTCCCACCCTCTTTCTCCAGCTAGAGCAGCCATGCTGTAGTCAAGAGCTTACTGCACTCCACTTACAGCAGCTGTACCTGTTAATGACTTTATTGGCAGCCAGCAGCTAATTAGTTACCCATGCAAAAGAGAAAGCCCTGATGGAAAGCAGAGCAATGCTTCCTGGGAAACAGACCTACCAACACCAGGAGTTTATTTAAAAAAGCCAGGCTGAAGAAAACAGCAGCAGCTCTGAGCTTGGCTCATAAGACAGATACAAAGAGGGATGAATCAGGGGACATGTTGCAGCAGCTCTGAGGCTCAGCCATCTACTTAAAGCCTTACCTAGGTAGGATTCCCACTAGAAGCTTCATGGTCACCATTAATAGAAGCTGGCACAAGAAATTCATGTCATTCATCTCTACTGATTAGGGGATCCAACTTCCCCTTCCCACTGTGACTGGCAGAGAAGATAACAGGAAAGCACACCCTTCCCCCTCTCCTCCTGGCAAGGGCCACCCATGGGGAAAATCTGGCTCCCAAACTATTCCAAGATTAATTGGCCACTGCACCTCTCAAGCCTCAAAACTGCTGCTAGGTCCGGGCATCTCCAGGTGCTCACTGCAAACAGGTAAGAGCAGCCAAGTCAAGGCAAATTGGGCCTGAGAGTTAAATGGGCTTGAGTTAAACCCAACTCGATCCCACACTTGTTGGGGAAATAAAGGTCCAGAGCAGAGGCCCTTAAGCTAAAGCAGTGGGGTACAAGCTGCAGGCCCTGCCTTGAAGCCATCACTTAATTCTAGGTGGATATTTAGTCTGATTGCCTCCACCTGGCAAATCTTGCTAGCAACCCCTGCCAACAGCATCTCACAGCACTGTAGACACTCTCCTGCCACCCCCGCCCCCACACTTTGAAGTATCTTGTGAGTAGGGGAAAAAGACAGCATTGAAATGACTTGGTCACAGCTGCAGGGAGCCAGGGGTTTGACTTCCAGCCAGGACTACAGGCTCATGTCACTAAGCCCCCGCGTGTTAGTGCAAACCCCACCACGAAGACATGGCCCATTTGTAGTCAGGCTGCCTCAAGAGGTCTTGCCACTGTTGATTTGAGTCTTCAGGAGCAAGTTTTTAACACTTCTCCTCCCCATGCATATCCCTGACCCTCATTAGCCCGACCGCTGGTGCCGAATTTCAAGCTGCTTAGCTTACAGGAGCAACCAGAGGCCTCCCATTCACTGGGATAGTTCTGAGAAACCCCCCTCCCCTAACCCAGGTAGCAATCAAGAGTTGCAGGAGTTTGTTAGGCAGGCAGTGATCAGGCTGCCTGAAACCACTGGAAGTTGTGTGAAGGAAGTGGGGAGAGAAACCAGCATTGCAGACTAGATACATGGTAACCCAGTAACCCCTGATTGGCCCTGAAAATGCTGAGAAGGGTAAGGGAGCAACAGTATTGTGAGGAATCAACAGGGAACCCTCCAAGGCCATAGGAAACGTAGCTCCTACATCAAAGACACCCAACAAAGCAGAAGCAGCTTAAAAATATCCAAGGTCTTTAATGAGTAAATGCAACTGCAGCATCCACATTTACCTTTAATAATGGAGTCTGACGCCCGCCATCTACCGCCTACGGTTTCTACTCAAAGAACTTAGCTAGCATGAAGCTCAACTTGCTGAGACGGCTGGAGTCCTCAGTGGGTGAGAGGGAAGAGGGGGTGATGGGACAGGTTCTTGGTTGTGTACGGCCGTGGAAGCGAGTTGTATCTCACGCTCAGGGCTGGTGATTGGATTTTGCTTTGACATTGTCAGGACTCCACTAGTTTGGATTCTTTTAAAAAAATAAAAGCGACAACTAATTCAGAGTCCGCACTTCCCAGAAGGAACCAATGAAAAACAAAACTAAGTCAACGACAGACTAATGAAAGTCTCGGCGCGCCTGGGTATATAAAAAACGTCTGTGGGAACCATCCATTGGAGCCAATGCTAGAAACAGCAGTGTTAAGTTCGCAGTGACTAGCTACCCTCCTTCGCTGTTTTAAATAAGTATGTACAACAGAGCGTCCTCCCGGAAGCCAGCAGAAAGAAGGGCTATTTCACAAGGGGTCTTGTTTTGTCATCATCGCTACACTGGTGGGCTTTGTATTTTTTCACTTCTGCCATGTATTTGGCCCAGGCATCTCCTTTACTTGTCAAAACCTGCAGAGAGAGAAAGGGGGGAAGGCGGGGGGATTCAAAGGCTGTAGCCAAGGCACACGCACTGAGTGGATTTCATTTCCATAAGCGTTTTATGCTAATTAGCTACCTGCCAACACCCTCGCCAGGTAAAGGAGCCGTTATCCCAGACAAGGATAACAGGCTTTTACCCAAGGCCACAGCAAGCCAGGGGCAGGATTAGAACCCAGGAATCTTGACTCCCAACTCTGATTGCTAGGCCCCTCCCAAAGTTGGGGACAGACCCCAAGAACCCCAATTCCTGCCCCACCTCTGTGCTAAGCACCAGACCCCCCCGTTCTCATGCCAGGAATAGAACCCCAGAGACCTGGCACCCAAACTTCTGGTCTAATCCCATACACATCTTGATGCTGTTGTATCAAAGCCCCTTTCACCACTGATGGCAGAAAGTGCACAGCAGTGACTCCCTGCAAATCTACGCTGCATACGACATTGGTGTACTATGACCACAAGAGCTCTACAATGACTCACCCAGCCCCAAGCCAAATGGTGGGGGACGGGATCATGACTAGGTAGCACTGCAGATACTCTGCTTCCCAGGGCCACGGGAAACAGTGTAACTTGGAGCAGCTCAGAGGCTCTTCTAATTGAAAACTTGTCTGCACAGGGAAATAGCCCAGAACTGCCCCAATGGAAGTGGATTAATCTAAACACAAGCAGGCCCACTTATTCCACACTTGGTATCCACATGGAGAGAACCGCTTCAATACATGGGCAAATAGCCCAGAATAACGCTCCATGTAGACACTCTTATTCAGTCTCCCTTCACCCATCTCCAGAATAGATGAGAATAAAGGTGGCTCAAGGTCTCCTAGCAGCACTGGAACTGGGTCACTCAGAACTCCTTTCACTCCAGAGCCCACTGCCCAGAAATGTTCCTTGACTGAGCTTTCAAGAACGTTTCCAATCACGAATAATAAATTAGAGTAGAGCCTGTGTTTTACAACAATCTTACAAACCACCAGTTCCAGAAACCACCCCACCCCCACCCCTCAACATGGGGAAATGAAGGAACAAAACTGATGTCAAAGGCAACATCCTTCCCATTCCAATGCTGTCAATGCATTGGAAACCGCTCTGCAGCAGTCTGAAGGACAAGCTGTGCAGGGCACGATACTGTAACCAGCAGAAACTGTTATTTGAGATCATCAAATTGACGAACTCTTCAGTTCCCAGCTGGTTTGTAAAATAGAGGCTCTATTGTCATCCCTAGCTCTTCTCTAACATTCTTCCCTCCAGAGATCTCAAAGCGCTTAAAGATCAGTATCACCCCATGTTACAGAGAATGAAATGGAGGCACAAAGGGGCATGAATTGCCCAAGGGCACCCAGCAAAGCAACCCCAGAAACAGAAGCCAGGTCTCCTGAGTTCCAGTCCAGTGCAGTATCCACTAGGCAACCCTGCCTCTGCCACTTACCTCCTCCTCGGTCTTTTGCTTCTTTGCTACCACTCCTGTCTTCAGGGCTAGTTTGTTGCCACCTCTCCGCTTGCCCACCTGGGTGAAGGGACAGAAGACTGCAACCGTTATACGAGCCCTGGCAGCTGCAAGGGTAATGTTGCCCACTATATAATGGAATAGGGAGTCCTTCAATTAGATCATCTTAACGCGTCATGCCTGTTCTTCAGAATAAAGCTGCCAAGCATCCCCTACAGCCTGTGCTCCCCAACACAGCCACAGATGCTAGGAGAAGACAAACGCACTTCCAACAGCTGGCTACACACACACTGTTTGGTTTAATCCAAACGCAAGCAGACGCCAAGGGACTCAGAATCCTAATCCAGAGTTCTTCCCCATCCCAATACGAGCCATTACAGCAGGGCTGTCCCGCAAGGGAGCTTTCATTTTTCAAGCCTCATGCATCCCCTTCCACCACCTCAAATATGCCTTAAGTGGTTTCACCTGCAGACGTTGGCACACATCAATAGGGGACACTGAGCATTGCACAGCCTACGCACGAAGCTCTCTAAACCTATCTGATGTTAAACTGCTGCCCTATGTGTAGTAGCAACATGGATTTTCAGAGACTTGAGCAAGTGCCCCGGGCACTCTAGAATCTCTGCATCAAGTTTACAAAGCTAGTGGAGTATTATTTTTATGCAATCATTCAAGCAGAGATTATGTGCATTCAGTACTTAGCTGAATAGGAAGTCGGGGGAAGACAAACATTTTGCATAAAAAATAATGATCTCCAAGAGTCGGTCCTTCATTCCTCCAGTCAGTCAGGCTGCTGGGACTCCCAACCACAGCCTTGGGAAAACCCTGCTCCTGGTTCCGCCTCTGAATCTGACTATTCAAAGGACATTCAAGCAAAGCCAGATGCCATAAAATCCCTGATTCCTCCTACCCCAAAAAAGGAGCTCCCTGCTCCTGTTCCAGCCAAGCTGCAATAGTGCTGCAGGTCTTGAGTAACAGCCCAGCTCCCTCACTACCAGTCCCAACACGTGCTAGGAATGGGACAGCATGGAGGCAGGGCTCTACTGGCATGTCACAGCCAAATACACAAAACAGTAAAGGGCAGGAAACCCTCCTCCGTGGCTTTCCCGCTTGGATTTTCATTCTCTAAAATCCCTGTTGATCCCGAGCTAGAGCAGGCAGAGGAAATATGGGATTTTGCTTCTCAGGCCCTACAGAAACCAGGCGCACAAACTACAGATCAGTTCAATAGAACAGCTTTACCTTGGTTAGCGCATGATTTGGCAAAGTACGCAGGCACGTGAATGGCTCTTTTGCATATGAATAGCCTCATTACAGAATAATGTTAATATCTCAGTGAATCAGGGCCTATCCTATGCATTAAGCAGGCACCAGGATACCCAGCAATGCTACTGATTATTAAAGCTACAATTCTTTCAGAGGTCATGGAAGTCACCGAATCCGTGATTCCAGAAATCTGTGACTTCAGCATGTGTCAGCCAGGAGTTGCAGGGTCCCCTGCAGCTCCGGGCCACCATGGGCAGCAGGGGGCCCCCCACAGCTCCCTAGCTACTCTACTCCTGCAGCTGAACTCCCCCCCCCCACAGTTTTCTCATGGATATTTTTGGTAGAAATCATGGGTCACAACTTCAGTGAATTTCTCTTTATTGCCTGTGACTTTTACTAAAAATAGCCATAACAAAAATCTTAGCCTCACTGACAATTCAATGTACTCTACTAGGGGGTTTCAAAGGGCACTGAGTGACCAACATTACAGGAAGGAATGGGACTATTAATAGCGGTGGAGACCAGTTCTGAACGCTGAAGCCCAAAGCAGTTGAGGCTCTGCACCCGTTTAACATTTGCAAACACAACTGCAGTTTCACCCAAATCCAGCACCACTCGTACAGCCAGTACCAGCGACAAGTGGGAAAGGCAATGGTTATTCTTTAGCATTATTTTATCTCACTCAGTTTATTGTCCCTATCCAGCTCACAACAATTGTTTCTGACTTTTGCTATAGCTAGCATAGTTCAAATTCTTGTGGGGACAGCATCTAAGTTGTATTTAGCCCCATCATAGTTTGATAAGTGGCCTAGATATTGTAATGGAAGGGCAGGGAATTTGCTCTAGCATCATTGCAATCTTCAAGTGACAGCTAACGAGTTCCCAAGCACAACAGGGGAACAGTGCTAATAACTGTTAAGGAAGCCCACTATTCAGTGTAAACTGGATGCAAAAGAGTTCCTTTGACAGCACTCTGAAGAGTAGTCAGTTAAGGTGTAAAGATCCAGGGGTTTAAAAAAATAAATCAGCAAGACTTCTCTAAGAGATAATTCCACCCACACGCCAGGAAGTGAAAATGTCATTGCTGGGATAAGGTTCTTCTGTAGCTTTAAAAAACACTCTCCTTGGAAAGCAGCTTTGTCCAGAGTCTCTATTTGAAAACACTGCAAGTATCAGGAATAGCTCATAGCATTTGTGGGCCCTTTACTGCTTCATTCTCTCGACAATCTGTGAAGGAAGAGTAAGGGACTTGCCAAAGGCCACAGAGTCAGCAGCAGAGCAGAGATTAGAATTCAAGAGCTCCTGGTTCCCAGTACCATGCTGACAAACCTGCCACAACATTAAATTCCACAGAGTGATTGTTGCATGCAAATCTCTAACTTCTCCAAGCTCAATTGGCTTTCAAGGCAGTGAGGGCCAGCCATTACAGCCTGGGAGGAGGTAACCAAGAACCTGGGTTTGCCCTCCAGGTCTAAAGGTGGTATGATCTAGTGGTTTGAGCAGGGGCTGCAACTCTGGACTGGAAGGAGTGGGAGTCATGCCTACCAGGTTCTAATCCAGCTTTGCTACTAGCCCAAGAGAGCTTTAGTGGGCCTGCAGTATCCCTTCTGTTTCCCTAGCTCAAAGTCAGAGCTAATACTTACCTCTAAGGAATGCTCCGAATTAGCTAATTAGCACTGCAATGATCTGAAGTGTTATATAATCTCCAAGGATTTATTAGCCACCTGAGAAGGGGGCAGCCTTGATGAAGTACAAGCTCTAGAAATGACTTCATTCCTTAACAGAGCACACACCAGACCAGTTTGATCCCAGGATTGGCCATTCAAGTTCTCAGAAGGAACTTTTGGAGGACTCCAGCAATTCACATTCTCCCCCCTGGTCCTGGCACATGCGCATAGCCAGTGAGTTGAAACTAACCCATGAAGAGGTGTGAGTGGGGGATGGAAAAGGATAACCTCAGTGAGCTGCATCCACAGCTTCTCCTGGGGACATTCCAGAGATCAATCCAGTTCAGAGCACCTACCACCAGGCACTGCAGGGAGGAAGAAATGCCACTGCCAGGGATAGGGAAAAGAGAAAAGATTGCACGTGGAGGTGGAGAAGTTGTCTTCAAAAGAAGGGGACTTGCCTCCTGGTGCGGGTGGAATAAGGACACATGGTAAGGGGAAGGAGATCCCCATTATGGAACGGGAATGGGAAATATGGGTTTCCTCACTTGTAGAGGGCTCTAAAGCAGCAGGGGATCAGGAAAGTGAGTGAAGGGAATGGCACCCCACAAAGAAGATGGGGCAGGCCCCCAGAGGGGCAAGGCTGCAGGCTCAGAGAATAAGGATGGGGAAGCTAGCAGGATAGGTAGGCCAGGGAGCAGTAAGTGTCCAGGGGAAAAAGATATGCTAAAGAAAGGGAAGAACAGTCAAATCTCCAGTGATGAGGCAGGTGCCCTGGGAAGGGGTGGGGGAGGGAAGTTAAACAGTAAAAGGAGGTGCTTGGGAGTTGGGCCCAGGCCCCGCTGGGATGAGAAAGTGAGGTTCACAGGGTTGATAGAGAGGGGGAGGGGGATGAGGCCCTCGAGCAGAAAGGAGATAAAGATCTGGGGGGGGGGGGGAGAGAAGCAGGGAAGGCCATGGGAATGAGAGGAGAGGGATGTAAGGAAGAGAACAGATGCAAAGCCCCAAAAAGGATGAGAGGAAGAAGAGGAAAAGGAAGGAGAAAGGGGGTCAGGGTAGGAGAGTGAGTTTGCAGGTTTGAGGTCCCAGGGGAGAGAGGAAGAATAGAAGTGGGGTGTCAGGGGAGAGAATGAGGAATTGAGGCCCTAGGGAGAGAACAATGGTGGGGAGGGTAGGAGGGAGAAGTGGGTGGGGGGAGGCCTCAGGGGACGTGGGACAGCAGGATGGGAGTGGGACTGGTAGGTGCTAGGGGAAGAGGATATGAGGATTGTAGCTGGAGAGCAGGGTACGAGGAAGGCCCTAGGGGGATGGGAGCACAGTGTGGGAGACACTCGGGGAGAATCTGCCTGAGGCCAGGGAGCGGCGTGAGAAGAGGCAGCGGGAGGGCGAAGACCAGGAAGGGGTGCGGGGGTAGACGGGATGGGACAGACCCCGAGGTGGAGGCCGGAGACTATGGAGCGGGGGAGGGGTTTGCGGTCGAAGGAGGACGCGGGGGGGAAGGGAAGCGGGGGGGGGAGGGGAGGCGCGGAGAAGCGGGGCCCCGGGTCCTTACGAAGCTGAGCGCGCTCCCGCTCCTCTTCTTCCCCTCCGGCGGGCGCTGCTGCTCAGTCCCGGGGTCCCCCGGGGCCGCCCCTGCCGCGGGCTCCTCCCCAGGCCCCACCGTCCCGGCGGCCGCTGCCTCCTGCCCCCCCTGGGCCGGCGCCTCCTGCCCCCGCTGCTCCGCCTCCATCTTGCGCTTGAAGAGCTCCAGGAAGCTGCCGTCGTTGGCGAAGATGTTGACGCCGCCCGGGCCCTGCGGAGCCGCCGCCCGTCCCCTTCGGGCCGCCATCTTGTCCGCGGAGACCGCCGCCGCCGCCGCGCCCCGGGGGATGTCGGGAAAAGCCAGCGCCGGCCGCGGGGCACGACGGGACAAGCCCCAGGGGGTGTCGGGATTGCGAGCGCTTTGCTGCCGCAAGGAATCGGGGAAGTCGCCGGCGCAAGGCACGCTGGGAGTGCGAGGGCGTCCCCGCAAGGTACGCTGGTCCTGCACGCGCTCAAGAGGAATGCTGGGCACCGGGACCAATGGGCTGCAAGAGCGTGAACCTTGACTCCAATCAGGGGCCGTTTGGATGGAAGTGAGGCTGTCTGCGCCCCATAATCCAACGAACCAATCAGCGCCCCTCTCTTTAGCCCAATCATGTAAAGCGGATGTCGTATGGACCAATCAGATGAGGCGAAGGGGAGGAACTTTTCAGAGCCAAATCAGGGTGGGCGGGCTTATGGAGTGACCCAGTCAGACGATGAGGGGGCGTGGTCGGACTGTACCATTGCTGTGGACTGCGGGGATAGTACAGCGAGTGTGACGGGGTAGGGCGGCACAGCTCCGTCTTCTCTAGGCGCGTGTTCATTCTGTGCTTCCTCTGCGAATGGTCTGGTCCGCTACCGAGTCACGTGAGCCGGTTCCAAGATGGCGGCGGCGGCGGGGTCCGGCTGGGGGCCCGAGGCGGACGAGTTCGAGGACGCCCCCGATGTGGAACCTCTAGAGCCGACGCTGAGCAACATCATCGAGCAGCGGAGCCTCAAGTGGATCTTCGTGGGGGGGAAGGGAGGAGTGGGCAAGACCACCTGCAGGTGAGGGGGGGGTAGTCTGTTACAGCGGGGCGGAGGGCCTGAGACCGTGCGTGGCTGTACCACTGTGGGGGAAAAAGGGGTGGCAAGGCCACCTGTGACGTTGGGATGAACCATTATGTGGGGGTGAAGAGGGGTTGGGGGCGTGGCAAGGCCCCTGAAGGGGTTGGGATGTACCATTATGTAGGGAGAGGGGGAGTTGGTGGGATGTACCATTACTTTGGAAAGGGAGGTATGACGGTTGGGAGTGGGGTTGGATGTACCATCACGGGTGGGGGGCCCGCCGCGCGGAGTTTGAGGCTGCCCGTGGATGAGGGCCCATTAGAATATACCATAGCTGTGTATAGGGTAAATGACACCCTCTGTAGCTAGAAGGGTTGGGATGTACCAATGTTTAGGGCAGGCCTGTGGGATTTGCCCCTAGTAATGGGAGCAAGTGGTGAGAGAATTTGTAGGGGTTCAGGGGTTGGGATGTACCATTATAGCGAGGTTGACGTTCTGTGTGGGGGGCGAGTGTGGCCACCTGTAGATAAGATTGGGTGGCATGTACCATATTTGGGGATAGGGGGACAACTTGTGAAGGGATATACCATTGCACCAAGGAACAGGAACCAGGGTACCAAGGAACAGGTGGCTTCTACTGGTGTACTTGGTGTGTACTTGGTACTTGTCCCCCACCCAGCTGCAGCCTGGCCGTGCAGCTGTCGAAGGTGCGCGAGAGCGTCCTCATCATCTCCACCGACCCAGCCCACAACATTTCCGATGCCTTCGACCAGAAATTCTCCAAGGTCCCCACGAAAGTCAAGGGCTATGACAACCTGTTTGCAATGGTGAGTTAGGGCTGGGAGGGAGAGGGGCAGGAGAAGATGGGTTTCCAAGACTCGTTCTGCTGTGTGCAGGGCTGAAGCTGAGTCTCTCAGTGCTTGCAGTGACAGACCCAGGAGTCCTGCCTGTTTTAATCACGCGATTAAGCTTCTTAGAATTGGGAAGAGAGGGGAAGAGTCTTGACTTAGCTTCCCTTGGTCCAGCCTTTAGCCCCCCCTTCCCTCCCAGAGCCAAGAGTTAGAGCCCTGGAGTCCTGACTCCTAGTCCCTCCCCTCCCTCACTACTCTAAACACTAGACCCCCAAAGCAGGGAATAAAACCCAGGAGTCCTGGATCCCGGTCCTCCCTGCTCTAACCCCTAGACCCCACTCCTCTTCCAGAGCAAGGAATAGAATCCAGCAACACTGGTTCCTACCCCCTGTTCTAATCAGTCAAGCTTTCTGAAGCCTGTCCATCTCTCCTCTATCATGCTCTCATATAGAAGGCAAGAGTAGATGCTGAGCCAACAAGTGTGCCATTGTTTGGACAGTGATGGCCCCTGTTCCCTAAGCCCTTGCCCTCTTCTCCTCCCCAGGAGATCGACCCCAGCTTGGGGGTGGCTGAGCTCCCAGATGAGTTCTTTGAGGAGGACAACATGCTGAGCATGGGCAAGAAGATGATGCAGGAGGCAATGAGCGCCTTCCCGGGCATCGATGAGGCCATGAGCTACGCGGAGGTGATGAGGTGAGCTCGGCAGCCTGGCACTGGCCCCTCATACTTGCCTGAAGCGATTGGGAAGCTTAGTTGATGTTGGGATAGCTCTGACCAAAGGGTGACAAGGGCAGGCCACCTATTGTAAGGGAGGAGAGGTTGGGATGTACCAGTACTATGGCAGGAGGAAGAGAAGGGTAGACCACCTGTTGTAGGGGAAGAGGGGTTGGGATGTACCATTTTTGAGGGGAAAGGAGAAGTGGTTGGATGTGCTGGCAAGGGGATGAGACCACCTATAGATGAGGGTCACTAGAATGTACCATTACAGCACTGTGGGTGGGAATGAGACCATCTATAGGTGAAAGAGGACTGTCTTCTATATAGGTTTTTGTACTGCACTTGTCACTGGTCCAGGCACCTTCCTGTGGTGCGTTAAGCAGTGTGGTTGCACATCTGTCACATGGGGATGGGGCGGTGGGTAAGAGACCATCAGCAAGGGGGTGAGATGTACCATTATAGTCAGAAGGGGGCTATAGGTCTGCAGGGTGGGTACGTTCCCTCCACTCCATCCCCATGGCGTCGTGCTCGGGCCTGTGAGATCTGGGTTCAGCTGTCAACTCTGCATGTGTAGCTGTTGGCAGGGTCAGAGGGATGAGTTAATGGACAGGGCATAAACTCAAGACCTCTGTTTGGTTCCCAGTTCTGCCCAAGGCCTCTGCTGTGACTCGGGGCTAGTGGCTGTGGCTGTTAAGGCCTCAGTTCCTCAGCTGTAAAGCGAAGCTCAGAGTATTTTCTTTGTCTTTCTCTTCTCTTTGTCCTGCGAGCTCTTTGGGGCAGGGCTTCTTGCACTGTGCAGCACCTGGCACAGGGGGACCCCAATTTCTGCTGGGGTCTCTAGGCTCGATCACAATATTATTGTTATTGAGAACAATCACAAAGGATTCTTCTCAGCAAAGCACTTGGAAACGTAAACCTAGCAGAAGCAGAACCCGTTCCTGCCACGGCTCATAGTTCACCTGGGACTCTTGACTATGGGAGTGAAATTCTAGGTAGCCAATCCCAGTCCAGATCCACCCCCATCTGACAGCTGATTGGCCATGTAAGACAGGAGTTGGCTGGGTCAATTCTGGGAACAGACATCACAAAATCCACCCACTGTACTTGACACCACTGTGCCAATTTGTGCCAAGCATGGAATGGATCACAGAGGGTAAAATCCCCTCTAGGGCCAGGGTGCCACTACTCAGCGGTGGGGAAGGGGGCTATCTAGGGGACTTAGTTATCCAATTATGAGTTCATTACAGTGGTGAGGGGTATTGAGAACAAGCCCCTCCCCTGCACGAGGAAGGGCACTCTAGGCTGTACCATTACAGTCACAGAGGGTAACAAGACCAGTTTCTGGTAAGAGGGAGCTTTGGGATATACCATTTCAACTGAAGGCCTCTAGGATATACCAGTACAGCCCCTTGCGGAGGCAAGAGGGCCTATGGAGAGGGGATGCTCTGCGATGTGCCATTACAGAGGAGGGCTCTGGGGTGTACCATTACCATGATGTCGGGGGGAGGAAGGAGCACTCTGGTGTATACCACTATAGCCAGCCAGGAAGGGGGGATATTGGTTTGGGTCATACATAGTCTGGCACCTTTCACCAGAACTAGGGAGAAGGGGAGGGGGGCACCCCAGATTCTTGTGGGAACGAGATGTGGGGGGTTACGCTTCAGAGGCTAAGCCCCAGGCTCCCAGTCCTGGTTCTAATGTCTGTCTGGCACATGCAGGCTGGTGAAAGGGATGAATTTCTCCGTGGTGGTGTTCGACACAGCCCCTACTGGGCACACGCTACGACTGCTCAACTTCCCCACTATCGTGGAGCGGGGCCTGGGCCGCCTGATGCAGATAAAGAACCAGATCAGCCCCTTCATATCTCAGGTAAGTGGGGAAGGG
This sequence comes from Dermatemys mawii, assembly GCA_007922305.1. Lineage (NCBI taxonomy): Eukaryota > Metazoa > Chordata > Testudines > Dermatemydidae > Dermatemys > Dermatemys mawii. Next base: position 2,528,121 of record ML677403.1, read on the forward strand.
AGCTGGGGAGCCAGTCGCTGGCTTGGGCTATTGCATGGTTCTTCTCGACGAGTAGCTTCCTCTGTAGATCTGGGTGGGGTTCGACTAGACCACGGTCTGGGTCCTGGTGTGCAGCACTCGATTGCTCTGGCGTTTGTCATGGTGTGTCGCACTCAGCGGCTCTGATCTGGCATTGATCCTCGTGGCTGTGACTCCATCCCTCCGGTGTAAGTCAGGTTGGGCTTGGCTGGAGCTGTGGGACCCTCCTGCTGCATCCAGTTCCTGGCGTCGGGCTCAGAGCACTAGCTCCCGGCCGGTTCTCTCAGCTGAGCTGTGGCATTGCATCACTGTTAACCCTGCCTCTGTTGCTTTCCAGATGTGTAACATGCTTGGCCTGGGGGACATGAATGCCGACCAGCTGGCCTCCAAGCTGGAGGAGACCCTCCCTGTCATCCGGTCAGTGAGCGAGCAATTCAAAGATCCGGTAAGAACTCAGCAGGGGGTGAGTGGCGGGTCCATCGTTGTCTCTTCTGCCTGAGCCCAGCAACACACAGAATGCAATGAAGACTGAAGGCACATAGTGCATAGAGCCTGTCACAATTAGTATCTGTCTGTATTCCGGTAGCATCCAGACATCCTAACCTTGGCCCCATGTGCTGGGCTCTGTACAGAGGGACATTGAGAGAGCCTGCGGCTAGAAGAGAGCAGTGTGATCATCTAGTCCAGGGGTTCTCAAACTTTATTGCTCCACAACCCCCTTCTGACAACAAAAATTACTACAGGACCCCAGGAGTGGGGACCAAAGCCTGAGTCACCCAAGTCCTGTCACCCTCAGGAGGAAGAGGGACAAAGCCCAAGGCAGGGGGCCTATAACCTTAGTCCTGCTGCCCAGGGCTGAAGGCCTCAGGTTTGGGCTTTGACCCCAGCAAATCGAAGCTAGCCCTGGTGACCCCATTCAAATGGGGTCTTGACCCACAGTTTGGGAACCGCTGATTAGTCTGACTTTCTGTAGGGCACCGGCCTGGATTCATTCCCATCTGAACTAGAGCAGGAAACCAGCTAGTCAGGAGTTAAAAACTGACGGTAACAGAGGATGCACCAGAGCCCAGATTAGGTTCTTCCAATGGTAAATTATCCTCCATGTCCCCACCTTGCCATCTCCATTGGTCTAGCTTCAGCATCCAGCTGTTGGAGTTTGTTGGGCAGTTCAGTCCAGGAGACAACGCTCTGTTCTCTGTCCCCATGAAGGGACTTGCGCACTGTGATCAGGTCACTCCTTGAGGCCAGCACTGTAGGGCGTTTTCCATCTCTGTTCTCGGAGAGGTATCGAAGAACTCACAGTTTCAGGCTCTCTGTCTAAGTTCTTACCTGGCTCTCATGGCCGGAGCTTGTCTACACTTGCAAGTTAACACGGATTAACTTAGGATGCGAATTTAAAGCGCACCAGCTGTTCCTGATGAACTCTGTGTTCCTTAGTCCTGTTTAGCTGAACCCACTTTGAAATCTGTAGATCCAATCTTCACAGCACCCCTGTGAGAAGGTGGGAAGCACCCGCCCCATTTTCACATGCGGCACGGAGATGGTTAAATTATTTGCCCAGGGCTCTGTGGCAGAGCTGCGGGGGTGGAGGGAGAGAGAGCCTAATTTATTGAGTCCCAGACCAGTCTACACCCAAAACTTAGCCCAGTGCGACATAGCTAGGTCTATGAAAATGTCAAGCCCCAAGCACCGGAGTGAGATCAACAAGGGAAGGATTCGTCCATTGACCTAGCTGCTGCCTGTAGAGAGGTGGATTCCCTGCGTCAAGGGGGCGAAACTCCTTCAAGTGTTAGTAGCCAGGGTTGGGTAGGAAGGTGGGCGGATCTTTTCACTTGGGATGGCAACATCCTTGCGGCACCTGCCACTCATACCACTGGGTTGCTGAGCTGTCTGCTTGACGTTTGTTTTCACCTCCCTTCAGGATGGTGACACTGGACGGGTCAGTTTGACCCCTTGGTTGGTCAAGTTCCAGTTGTCTGGCACTAGCCCATGGCTGTTTGTGTTGCAAACAGGCTATGGAGAAAGGTGCTCTGTCTGGTATTCGATACAAACTGGAGCCTGACAGAGCTGAAACGTTAATTGTCAAGGAGCCCTGGGGGAAGACTCCAGGCCTGATTCCTGGTCCCTTCTTTCTTGCACATGGGGCAGGGATGAAGGACCCGGCTTCTGGTCCCTTTTGTGCTCCCTGCATTCGCGGGGGCCCTGCTGGTGCAAGTTAGAGCAGCCTCGAGGCTGCTCTAGTTTGTGCTGTGATGCCTGTGGGCCCTGGGAAGCAGAGAATAGCTGTAGAGCGTAGAGTTGTCAATTTTGGTTGGACGTATTCCTGGAGATTTCATCACATGACGTAATCTTTAATTAAAGACGAATCTTAATTCCTGGAGACTCCAGGCCAATCCTGGAGGGTTGGCAACTGTGACGTTTATGGGCGGGGAGGAGGCGTTTCTACTTTTAAGGCCCCCTTTGGGCTGCTCCAACTGCACAATGCACGTGAGCACCAGGCCTGGTATTGCTAACGCCCGGAGCTAGTGAACCCAGCCCCGCTGGTCCCTTTGCATTCCTGCAAGGCCGCTGTGGAATTCGCTGCCGCAGGGAGAACCCTCCTGTCTGCCCCTATCAGTCTGCCGCGGAGAGCCAAAGGGCTGGGGGGCAGGCCGGGGCCGGGTGACCCCACGCCTATTAACACTGCTGCTCCTAGTTATGGAGGCTGCAGGACAGACCCTGATGGCCTGCTGGGGTCAGGCAGGAATTCCCTCTGCCCACCCCACCCCTGTGTGTGGACCCTTCTCTGATTTAATCTCTTCCCTCCCCTGTCGCTGAGCAGCATGAGCAGGGTGGTTAGCGCCCCTCTCCCCAAAACGGGTGAGGGTCTGGTGAACCATTGGGCAGCAGCGATCCTGGGCTAGAGGAGCCGCTGGGTCCCATCCTGGGAGCAGGGATGGGATGTGGGGCTGGGTGGGCCCGTTGATCTACCCTGCCTGGGAAAGCTCTTCTCTTTTAAAAGCGACGGCATGTATTTATTCGGTGTTTCGTGGTAGCACCCCCGGTGCCAGCTGCTGGACCCACGCAGGACAGACAGCCGGCCCCTGCCCCAAACAACTGTCCAGCTAAGCACCGAATCTGCTGTTAGGCTGGGCTGGCCTTGGTTTGGGAGCCTGCCTGGCTTTTAAGTTCCCTTAACAAACACTTCACTTCCTGGGCCTTGTTTCCTGCCCAGAGCTCAGTCAAGGATCTGGGTTTGGGGAGAAGGTTGGATACGGGTCAGTGGGGTGAGATTCTCATTAGCACTGTCCTTTGTCTCCCTTGGGAAGGGAGCATGGTCTAGTGGGCAGAGCACTGGGGACTCCTGGCTTGTGTTCCTAGCTCTGGAAGGGGAGTGGGGCCAGTAGGGTAGAACTGGGAGCCAGGACTCCTGGGTTCTATCCCCAGCTCTGCCATTGATGTGCGCTGTGATCCTAGACAAATTTCTTCCGTTCTTGGTTTCTCATTTTCCTCCTCTGACAAATGGGGGAGGGAGGCTAACACCCCCCCGCTGGGGGTCCTGGAAGGGCCCCGAGAGCAGAGTAATGGTGCCCTCCCCCACCGGCAGGAGCAGACCACCTTCATCTGTGTCTGCATCGCTGAGTTCCTGTCGCTCTACGAGACTGAGCGCCTCATCCAGGAGCTGGCCAAGTGCAAGATCGACACCCACAACATCATCGTCAACCAGCTGGTGTTCCCGGACCCCGAGAAGCCCTGCAAGATGTGTGAGGCTCGGCACAAGATCCAGTCCAAATATCTCGACCAGGTAGGGTGGGGGCTGGGCAGCTGTCCCCGGACTCGCCCCTCTGGGTTCCTCTAGGGGATCTCCTGGTCTTCCCTTAGGTGGCTGGACCAGGCACCTTCCACCCTTCTCAGACTCCACCCCCAGGGGCAGGATGAGGCCCCTCCTCTGGCATGGGGAGCGGAGATCAGTGGGTATAGACGTGGGCCGGAACCCCTTTGTTACGGATTCCGGGGGCTCCTGGAACCCAGCCCCTGGGGCTCTTAACCCTCCCTGCTGCCCCATGAAACCCAGCACTGGCAGAGCAGCTCAGCCCCCTGCCCTGAACCAGCCTCTGCTGCCTAGTGTCAGCATGTGACGCAGCTTGTCGGGCCTCAGCCTGGCTCCTGGGGCGGGGGGGGCACGGAGCCCCTGGAGCAGCGAAGCCCCTGGAGCAGAGAGACCAACAGTCAAATGGGACTGCGGAGCCTGCGCCCCCTCTGGGGTGGGGGGAGGAGGTGCGGCTCCCCCGTACTGCGGGGGTGGGGGGGCTGGTTCTCTCTCACCTCTTCCCCCCCGCCCCCGCAGATGGAGGACCTGTACGAAGATTTCCACATTGTCAAGCTGCCGCTGCTGCCCCACGAGGTGCGAGGAGCCGACAAAGTCAACACCTTCTCCAGCCTCCTCCTGGAGCCCTACAAGCCGCCCAGCGCCAAATAGGGACCCGCGGCCGCCGGGCCGGACTGGATCATTCCACTTCGTCAGTTACACACCCGGACCTCCCCCTCCCCGCCCCACAGAGCACAATCCTTCCTGCCCTGTCTGTCACACGATGGGGAGGCTTGTAGTCAGCGGGAGGAGCGGGGGGGGGGTCATATTTATTTCCCCTTCCGAGGAGGGGCAGGATCCTCTCTGCCACAGGTAGAATATTGGATTCCCCTCCTCCCCTCAACACAGCCCCCTGGTAGTCTCAAGGCTGCATTAAAAACCAGCAATCGTCATGTCCTTCCGCAAGGGGGCTGCACCACTACAGGTCACTTGATGGGTGTCTCGTCTCTCCCCTCCCCTCTTTCTCCCAGCGTGCTCTGCTGCTCCCCCCCTCGGTGGAGGGGGTTCTCGGGGTGCTGGGAGGCAGAGGGGGGCTCTGCTGGGTACAAAGCCGAGGCCCCGAAGCTTAAGGAAAAACATGTAAATAATAAACAAAAAATCAGAGGAAAGTACAGCTGTGGGGTGTTCTTGGGGGGAGGGGCTGGGACTTCCTGGGGGAGGGGGAGGGGTAGCGTAGGGGAGCAGGGTGCCCCTTGGCCCAGCTCAGAGCAGAGGCGGGTAGGAACAGGGAGCCTCTCCGTGGCACAGCCCACGTGGCTTCCTGCAGGGCGGTCACTGTGCTGCGTGGGGAACTCAAGCCTTGATTTGGAGGCAGTACCGGGTAGGGGTTGGAGCGGGGGGGTGGGGCGAGGGCTCCCTGGTTCTGGTCCCAGCTGGAGAGGTGGGGGATCTAGCTTGGGACACAGGAGTCAGGAGTTCTGGGTTCTGTCACTCCCCACGCTGCACCAGCTGATGCAGTGCAGGGGGTTGGGGAAGGACAGTCAACCCTGTATGGGGGAATCGGGGGGGACAGAGCCCAGCACCTGTTCTCCCACAGAAGGGAGAACCCCACTCTTGGGACTGGTAGGGGAGCAGGGCCCGATTCTCAGTCCCTCCATCCTTGAATGTTGGCTGAGGGGATGGGGCTTCAAGTCTCACTGGCGTTCCCTATATTCTGGGCCCCGGCATCAGTTAGAGCAGGCCCTGGGCTGCTCGCTCTCTCTCTCTCTCTCGGCTCCCCCTGCCTTCTGTGGGGCAGGGCCGGCCATACCCTCTCATCAGCTCCATGGTGGCTGGGGAGCCGGGGAGTCATAGAGGGCTGTTTGCAGGGTCCTGTACAGTAGTACTAGGAGCTGCCAGGTTCTGGGCTCAGGCCCTGGGGCTTGAATCCTTTGCCCAGCGTGGGGCAGCTTCCCTTTAAAGCCCATATCGCCTGGCGGAGGCCCTCAAGTTCTCTGTAGGATGAGCGCCCCAGTCCTGGGGGGCGGGGGGGAACCTCTCTACCCCCCTAGAGAGCTGTACGGATGTTTGTGGTTAATGGTTTTAAGTGCCAGCCAGGAGACCAGGCCCTCGGGCAGGATCCCCCTGCAATGGCTGGGAACTGGGAGCAAGCCATGGAGCTGCTGGTCCCCCACCTCCCAGGGTTCTGGGGTTCCCTGCACCCACCTCAGTCTTCATTGCTGGGGGCTGTCTGGAGACCGCAGATCTCTAGTGGGGGCTGCCCCCAGAAAATCCCCCCTCCATGAGTTTGGTGACCTGGTTCCTTCCTGACAGCAAACAGAGCCAAAGCCCCTGTCGGATGGGGGGTGACCCCTGGCTTGAATCCAGCTCCTTGTCAATTGCCTCTGCTTGGTGGGCCCGGGGGTGCTGGAGGCTGGTATTAAACTGTGCTTGGCAGGGTGCTGGGGACCTGCCCCATGTCCCATCTCTGCTTTCCTGCCCTGCCTGGGCAGTGGGGTGGGGGGCCCTCTCTGGTTCCTTCCCAGCCACCTGAGGCTCTGCCGGGAAGCTGGAGGCGGGAAGGGCGGGGATTGCACCAGCCTTATCTCTAGGGGCTTCAGACAATGGCCATTAAGGAGGAGGGTGGCCTTGTGGATCAAACCAACAGTAGGAGCCAGGACTCCTGGGTTCTATCCCGTCTCTGAGAAGGGAGTGGGGTCTAGGGCTTAGAGCAGGGAGCACTGGAAGTCAGGACTCCTGGGTTCTAACAGCAGGGGGCTGGAGCAGAGCCTAGTAGTCAGAACAGCACAGTGGGAGCCAGGACTCCTGGGTTCTCTCCTTAGGAGGGGCTGTGATTGGGCTCAGTGACCGTGTCCGAGCCTCCCAGACTCTGGCTTTGCATGGGCTGCGAGGCGTGAGCGATGGGGTTAGGAACACGTGGAGCCCCATGTGTGCTGGGGGGGGGGGGGGGTGTTATGTAAGTCACTCCCCGCCTGTGGCTGGAACTTGCCTCTGCCCCAGCGAGGGGCTGGGGGGCTCATTAGCAGCGACCTGACCTGCTCAGCCGTGTGTCTCTGAGCTGCCCAGCGTGGCGGTGGGCACCCGCGCTGACCTTAAAGGGCCAGTGCCCTGCTCCATGGCCACTTCATGTTAGTGCATGAAGTGGGGGGGTCAGAGCTGGGGTATTGACTCTGCCCAGTAGGGGCTGCTCTGGAAGGATAGTGGTTAGGGCAGGGTGGGGCGGGGCAAGGTGAGGAATCTGGACTCCTGGGTTCTAATCCCTGGCTCTGGGAGGACAGTGGTATCTAGTGGTGGGGGGAGGGGAGGGAGTCAGGACTCCTGGGTTCTTTGGTTCTACAGCCATCACTTGCAGGCTGCCAGAGCAGTATCAGCCCCCATCTGTTGTACTGGGAGTCACACCTACCTTCCCCCCGCTGCCCCTTCCTCCCTTCCCAGCCCCTGGCTTTGCAGACAGATGGGGGCGGGCAGGTCCATGTGTCAGGGAGGAGCTGGAAGAGGAGATGAAGGGGGAAGGGGGTGCATCAGCCTCTGGCCAGATACTGCCCCAGGGAGCCCCAGTGACCCCTGCAGGGCTGGGGGCTGACGTGTGTTGCTCTGGGGCAGGGCTGAACGCAGGGAGCCCCCAGCCCGCGTTGTCCCCAGAGGGCAGGGGGAGCCGGGTACTCAGCCAGGTACAGGCTAGGTTTGCTCCCAGCCAGCCCCTGCCCACAGGCCCAGCACCTGCCTTGCTCATTAGGATCCCGCCACTTAGCACTGCCCCAGGGCCCTGCTCGCTTGGGTCACACCTGGCCAGGAGCAAAGACCCGGCATCCCCCTCCCAGGAGTCCTGGCTCCCAGTTCCACCACTAGATCCCATCCCCCTACCACCGCCAGGGACAGAACCCAGGAGTCCTGGCTCTCACACACACACACACACACACACACACCCCGCTCTAACCACTAGACCCCACTCCTTCCCCCTCCCCCCAGAGCTGGGGAGAGAACCCAGGAGTCCCGGCTGCCCAACATTTCTGGGAAGGGGGATTGCAAAACTCTGGAGAATGTGCTGGAGGCTTTGGAGCCTGGAGCAACTGCATTGTCTGAGGTGTTTGCCCTGGGCTGCCCCTCCTCCTCCCCAAATCTTGACGGTGTTGACTCCTCAGACAGAGCTGGGGAAGAAGCCAGTAGCAGGAGGGAGCCGGTTGCCTCGGGTGGAGGGGGGAGGCAGGGTTACACACTCCAGTAGCTCCCATGCTCAGCTACTGGGAGGAGGCACAGCACTGGGAGTCAGGACACCTGGGTTTTCTTCCCAGCTCTGGGGGGAGCGGAGTGGGGTGGGAGTGTGTGTATGCCTGGACTCCTGGGTTCTCTCTCTGGCCGGAAGGGAAGGGGATCTAGTGGTTGGAGCCAGGGGGGACTGGGAGCCAGGAGAGGGGGGAGTTGGATCTAGTGGTTAGAGTAAGGGGGGGCACTGGAGGTGGGAATAGGAACAAGGAGTCCAGCCCCCCTACTCTAATTCTGACCCACTCTCTTCTCAGAGTGCACTGACTCCCAGCCCCCTCCTTAGTCTTGCCACTGGCCCCTAGAGCCAGGAATAGAACCCAGGAGTCCTGACTCCCAGCCCCCTCCTTAGTCTCCCTACCAGCCCCCACTCCCCTACTATCTTTAACCCCTTCACCCCCTCTCTCAATCATTTCTCAGCACCCTCAACTCCCCCTGAAAGCAGCCCCGGGATCAGCCCCTCTGCGGTCCCTGGGGAGATGGTGTCAGTACCCAGCCACCCGCTCCAGTGGTGGGAAAGGAAGCTACGCCCCCCCCCCCGGGGCCCCCCCCCCCCCCCCCCCCCCCCCCCCCGCAATCAAAGGTTCTGAGAGGACAAAGGTCAGAGGGGTGGGCACTGAGGTATTTAAACAGCAGCCCAGGGAGCGTGGGGTCTCTTTAAGCAGCTGCAATTGCTCCTTGGTGTCCCCCTGCCTGCTCCTGGAGGGACCTGGGGGTCTTCACCTGCTTAGCAGCCAGCTCCTGCCCCGGCTCCGGCTCCTTCCGCCCCCCAGGAGGAGCGTGGTGGGGTGATTGGGGGCTCGCCTGCCTTCACTTTAATTTCTCCTCCACCAGTGTCTGATCGCAGAGGGACCCGGCAGATCCAGACAAGGTCAGTGCAAAGCTCCCCCCAGACGGTGGAATTCGGGGAGGGGGGTGTGGAGCAGACGGGGGGGGGGCATGAGCCTCTCCTGAGATCTGCACAGACACCCCCTGTTCCCCCATGGGGAGCTCCGCAGCTCTGAGCCTGGGCTGAGCCCTTTCCCACACTGGAGTCTGTCAAGTCCCAATCCTGCAAACGTGTATGAGGTGTAATTACGGTAGTGCCCAGGCTCATAACTCCATTGTGCTGGGGGCTGAACAGTATTAGGTGAATTATGGTAGCACCCCCGAGCCCCAGTCATGATGCACAACCCCGTGGTGGGGGTGTAACTGATGTCAATAACTCCCCCACCCCACCCCAGCAGTCACAAACTCCGGAGACCGGCACCTACAAACTCCTGGTCACCTGGGAGCGGTTTTTATTGGCCAGCCGCTGGAGCCGGACACTTTCAAGCCTTTTTCTGTAGCTAGCAGGGCGAGACACTCCAGGGAGCGTCTCTCGTCACATGACTCCAGGAGCCGAAGCCTGAAAGACAAAAAGACCCAAGATCAGAAGAACCGTGGTTAAAACCAGGCACCTGGGAGCAGTTCGGCTGCTTTGAAACGAGCTCCAATAAAATCAAGTCAGAGCCGACTGTGAAAATCGTTCAGGGGCTCAGAGAGAGGACAGGCCGGGGAGGACAGGGAAATGATGAAGCTGATCCCTGTCCCCCTTCTAGGTGTCAAAGGTGAAGTGCCACTCTCGGGGGAGGAGCAGTTCAGTTAATAGCACGTACTAAAGCATTGGACGTGCAGGCCTCAGTGGTGTCCGCTGGGTAGCCACTGAAAGGCTGGGGTGGTAGATAGCCAGAGTGGCTATTGGGTTACGGGAATATTTCACTGCTCTTGAACTAGTGAAATGCGCTAGTTTCCACCGGTGGTCAGCCTGGCTGAGTAGGGCTGTGACGTGAACGGACGGGTTTAGCGGGGGCCATTGGTGAGTTTGGGAATATTTCGTTAACAGCGACGATGAAATTATTCTTGAAAAATTTAGTTAATTGAAGCTTTTTACTCCTTTAAACCACTTCCCCCAGCTCGATGCATGTTGGAATGTCCCTTTGTGGAAAAACGGGTTAAACTGGGAGCCAGGACTCCTGGGTTCTGTTCCAGCTCTGGGAAGGGGAGTGGGGTCTAGTGGTTAGGGCTGGGGGGGGAATAGGAGTCGGGATTCCTCTACTCTGTTCCCAGCTCTGGGAAGGGGAGTGGAGTCTAGTGGTTAGGGCTGGGGTGGATTGGAGTCTGGACTCTGT
>ML677403.1:2547250-2560523 GCA_007922305.1 Dermatemys mawii
AGGCTGTAGTGACCCACTCTGGGATCTGCCTTGCTCCCGGCGGCCGGGAGAGGCGTTTAGTGTTGAAGGAGAGGTTTGAAGTGTCTCCGTGCCCCTCTCAGCCTAGGCCCGCAGCTGGCGGGTTCCACAGGAGAGCAGGGAACGGGCAGAACCTGGGCAACAGGGATCTTAGATCCTCAGAAGTGAAGCCTGGGCTGCGGCAGGGAATGGTGAAGGGAGCAGACCCCAGCCCACAGGCTGGGAGCCATCTCCCCTCACCCCCGGGCACGGGCTGGGTGGCACCAAGCAGCAGAACCCACCCAGCTCCCGACGCCCCCAGCGGATGGGACCAGCCGTGAGGCTGGCAGAGACCAAGCTGGATTTCGAGGCCCCCAGCCCCACCGGCACCCGCCGTGGCTCCGCCCTGGGGAGGCGTCCAGCCGTCTCGCCATGTGTGCCCTGAACACGAGACAGCACTGCCCCCCCGCCCCAACGGCAGAGAGTGGCCAAGGACTTAAAATTCAGGGGGTCTTTCAGAGGGGGAGGGATCGGCTCACAGGTAGTGCTCAGAGGGACCAGCCCAGGGAGCACGGGCAGGGGGGTTAGGGGCTGAGGTGGGGGGGGGGGGGTCCTGTCTGATCCCTCTGCTCACTCTCCACTCCACCCCCCGCCACATTCTAGTAGTGCAAAGGAATGGGGGCTCGCAACAGGGTCCATCCCCCCACCCCCAACGTCATGGGCAGATGGCAGCCCCCCAGCAGTGAGGCTGTTCTCACCCCTTGCTGCCTGCATTCCCCCCCACAGCAAACACCAGATGGCACCGTGGGGGGTGGGTGCCACAGGGCAGCAAGGGACCAGGAGCTCCAGTTCCAAGACCCTCTCCCCCCTGCCCTTCCCGCACACACCCCAGGCAGCCATGGAGGGGGGTGGGAGCAGAAGGGGCTCCAGTCAGTGCAGCTGGGGGGGCTTGTCTCCGGTCTTGGCCGACAGGGGCTGGGTCCGCCCCAGATGCCCCCTGCGGGCATGGGTGGCCTGGCGCTGCTGGGCCAGGAAGGACTGGGCGCTGCTGGAGGCGGCCGATCGCTCCCCCGTGGCGTGCTGGTGGAGTGCCATGCCCTGCAATGGGAGGGGGGAGGTCAGCGGCGGGTGGGGGTCACAGGGACAAGCCCCGGTGTGTGTGGGGGGCACAGGGACAGCCCCGGGGGCAGGGGGAGTTCACAGAGGCCTGGCTGGGAGCTCAGCCCCCCACCAGCAGGGGTCCTGGGCTGCTGAGTATTGACCCTGCCCCAGGGCTCACCTCAGGGGGTCTGACCCAGTCAAGGGGCTGTGGGATTAAGCTGGCACCACCCCTCCCCACCCCCCAGCCACGCCCAGCTGCCTGGCGCGCCCCCTCGCTCACCGTGTTGTACCAGGAGCTGATGATCAGCTTCTCTTCCTGCTCCCACTGGGATCTTGTTTTCTCTAGGTTGGTCTGATGGGGGGTGGGGGGGAAGAAATGGGGGGGGTTAGTGTAGGAGGCAGAGCGAGGCTGGCCCCTGGGGCTCTCCCCTCTACCTGGGACACAAAGGCGGGGGGCCAGGCCTGGGGGAAGTGCAGACCTTGGGAGGGGAGGATGCTGTGATGGGGGGGGGGGGGTTCCTTGGCTCCCCCTACCCCATTCTGTTCCCCAGCACAGGCTGCCTGGAGAATCCAGCAGCTGGTTCAGAGTGCCTGGCCATGGCCACAGGTATCCCCCGCACCTGGGACTGGGCCCCTCTCTCCGGCCAGGCGGGCTCAGCCCAGCGGCTAGTGGGCCGGGCAATGCCCCACCCCCATCTTGCTGGCTGCCCCTCTCGCCAATAGAGCCCGGCGCTGCCCCACCCAGGCTCAGCAGCTGGTACCACCCAGACCTTCCGCACCTGGGATCAGACCATCCAGTCTGGCCTCCTGGCTAGCACAGGGCAGGGCCCTGCAAGCCCAGCAACTGGGATTGGACTCAAGTGACCCAGCCCCAGGAGCCAGAACTGGGCTGTGCCGTGGGCCCATGCATGGCAGGGAACGGATCAGACGCACCCAGATGACGCCAGCCCGTGACCCATGCTACAGAGAAGGGGACGCTCCCCACCTCAAGCTCCCTGCCGATCCCACACAGAGGGAAGATCTGGTGACCCAGACCACCAGCCAGGCACCCAGGCAGTGGATTTTCTGGCTCATTCTGACCAGTCTCCAACTCCGGCCAAACCCTGATGCTTCAAAGGAAGGCAACACCCCCCCCTTCCTCCTGGAACACAGATGTGCCTGGCAGGGGTGGGCATTTCCTTCCTGACCCCTGAGGCCCAGAAGCATGAGACTGGATCCAGCCACTGTCATGACACAAGCTCCGCGAGGGCAGTGGAGGCAGTTCTGTCCTCCCCCGGCCCAGGAAGGCAGGCGACTACCTCCCGCAGTGCAGTGCCCTCTGGCGGAGCCAAGAAGGACTCCGGGGGGAGAAGGCCCCTAGGCTAGTTTCTTCCCCACCCTGCTGGCCGGGCCTCACCTCCAAGTGATGGATCTTCGCCTCCTTCTCCTGCAGCTGGTTCTTTAAGGCCTGGATCTCGGGTGGGGGCTTGGACGGCTGCTGCTTGGGGTGCAGCGTCTTAATGACCTGGAATGCATCCAGGCAGAGGTGTTACTGGGGATACCCCATCCCGCATCGGGCCAGCCAGGGGAGACCCCTCCCCCCCAGGGCAGGACCCCTGCTGTGGCTGTCAGTGCTGCAGAGCTTCCCAGAGGGGCCCCCCCACAGCAGCACCCCTCATGTGTGGGGGGCTACAGGGAGCACAGTCCCCAGCGGTCTGGGGAGACAGGGCCCGGCCCCGCAGCCCTGCCATGGCTTGGGCCAATCGGGAGAGTCCCAAGGGATGGAGCTGCCATAGCCCCTCCCCAGCCTGGGGTCCCGCCCTGCCCCATTAGCCCTGCCCCTCCCCAACAGCCCTGCCCCAGCCCAGAGCTCACAGTGCAGGCCCTGTCCATGTAGCGCTTGTACCGCTCCTCCATGGCCCTCATGTCCTCGTCCTTCTTCTTCAGACACTGCTGCAGCTCGCTGATCTTCTTGGCACCTGGGGGGGAAGGGGGGGGAAGGGGGGCTTCAGGAGGGGGCCCACGTGAGAATCCTTCCACTCCACCCCCCACCATGTGGGGAAACAGAGGCACGGAGCCACCCCAGGAGCGCCCAGCTGCACGCCGCGGATGCGGTGTCGTTGGTGGGGCGGGGGAGCATCCAAGGGGCCCGCCCGATCGGATTCCCCTCTCCACCCCACCAAGTCTGTTCCGGAGCCTCCCTTCCCTCCCAGCCCCCATACTTGCGCTGTCCACTTTGGGCTCCAAGTCCTCGAGGTGCTCCCGCTTCTGCTGCAGCTCCGAGTGGGCCTGGTGCAGTTTCTCCCTGGGGCGGGGAGGAGACAAGGGCCATCAGGTGCCTGGCGCCCCCCTCCCTTCCGGATCCACCTCGCCCCCTTGCCCCTGTTAGATCTCCTCCCCTACTCTCCTTGGAGTCAGCACCTTCTGTGGGCAGCTCACAATTCCCATACACTGAAGGCACCATGCCCTGCCCCCCCCCCCCCCTCGTTCCCCAGGTACTCAAAACATCACAACTTACAGGTGCTCTTCCAGCTTCCTCTTCAGCAGGCAGGACTAGGGAGGAAGAGAAGGGGAGGTGAAGATCGGGAGCCCAAACCAGGGCAGCCGGGCCCCAGCGTTCACGGCCCCTCCCTGCTCCAGAGAGCTTGGGGGACCAGGGGTGGGGGCTGAGCCGGAGACAAGATGCCTCCAGCGTCTCTGGGTCACCAGTGGGGCTCTCCCACCCCTGCTCAGCCGGCAGACACATGTAACCAGGGCGAGGACGGAGCTAGGACCCGTCTAGAAAGACACGAACTGTGACTTTCCGGGCTGCTCTTTAGAACAGGCGTCTCCAGGTACAGCGAGGCCTGGAAGGAGTCGATTGTGTGTCAGTACAGGTCAAATTCACCATACACCCGGCCCTTGCAGAGGAACTCTCGCCAGAGACAATCGCCAACGTACAGATGGGCCAAAGCACAATACACCGGGAACTTGTCAGCCCAGGATCGGAGGAGACTGACTGGGGATCTGTGGACACGTTGTGTTCTCGAGTTTGGCTTTGGGAATCACAACGGCTGCAATTTGTCCCACCTCTCGGAAAAGGTAAATGGGTTTTAATAATTGAAATTGTAAAAATAGGAGGCAAGAGAGTTTTCTGTCCAGCCTGTGTATAAATCTAGGGCGTGTAATATGGCTCCTTGCAGAGGCCGCTGGGTAGCCAAACGGGCTGGAGGCCCAGAAAACGCTGCAGTGTCTCTTTCGACACACAGCTCCGTGCAATATGCGAATCTCTCTCAAGGGAGGTTAATAAGCCAGGAAACGAAATTTAGCAGGATTAACAAGCTACGCGTCACAGCCAAGATTTCTGACAGCAACCAGCAGTATTTATGGGGGTCTCCCAACCCAAGACCCCTTATAAGCCGCCCAGTGCCCCACTCTCAGGAAGGGCTGGGCTTCGACCCCGGATTTCAGGTGTCGTGGGTCGGGCCCCCAAACTTGCCATCCCTCCGCCCAAGCAATAGGAAAGGAGCACAGAGAAGCAGGGTGGATTGTAACGGGGGACCGGTGGTACTTACAATGGCCTGTAGGGGTAGGGGACAATCAGCCAGCGATACAGAGAGGGGTGGGGGAGAGAGAAAGGTGTTAGCGTGATCACAGCACAGAGTTGGGGTGCGGGGGGACATGAGATTGCTTTGATGATTTCACGCAGAGGCAGCAGGACCTGGGGAGGAGGTGGCTGGAGAAAAGCATCGAGTGGGCTCCCATCCCCCCACCGGGGACCCCGAAAGTACAGCGGACTCCCCTTCCCAAGAAGGTGAACTCAGGGGAGGCTGGACCCCTTTCCAGCCGCCTCCTTCCCCGTCATGCACAGATCTCCAGCCCCACCTCCCCACAGTGCTGTGGGGCAGACCACGCCCAGCTGCTCAAACCCAATGCATTGAGTGGCAACTTACTGCAGGTGCCCGTGGGCACCCGGCAGCCTCTAGCCAGGGCGGAGGAAATGCAGGAGACCTTATTCCAAGTTCTCACATTCGGCTGGGCACCCATGTGGGGGAGGGGAGCGGAGTCCCGTGCCAGGCCCACATACCCCAGCTGAGCAGGACGAGCCGTTAGCTGCTCCGCTGGCGTTGGCATGGGGAAGGGATGGATCAAGGGGGACAAAACCGATCAGCCATGGGAGAGGGAATCCCTCCGCTCTGCAGTGGGGCCTGGCACCGCCAGGTGGCTCAGGGCCACAGGGAGACGGGGCAGAGGTCAGGGAAAGCCAGGTACAGCCCGTCCTCAGCCAGACTCACATCCTCCGCCTTGGTGCCCTGCTCCTGCAGGGCCTTCTGCAGCTCCTCCACCTGGGCCTTCAGCTCCGAGATCTGCTGCTGGTGCAACCTGGAGGGGGAGAGAGGGGGCAGCTGAGAGCACAACTGGGACCCTCCATGGGCTGAGGCTCCCACCCCCCATTAGCTGGCTGTGGGGAGCCAGGGGCCCCTCAGGTGAGAAGTGTGGGGCAGGTGTAGATCGGCGCCCCTCCCCCACCCCGGCGTTACCTCTGCTGGGTCTCCAGCCGGTTCCTGGTGCGGTTGGACTCCTCCAGCTGCCCCTGCAGCTCGGCCAGCTCCTGGCGGTACGTCGACTCCTGCCCGCACAGCATCTTGTTCTCCTGCTGCAGGCGCACGATGGTCTCCCTGGAGTCAGGGATGGGGCAGGTCAGGAGGGCAGGTGGCCTAGGGGCTCCCCCAGCCAGCTGGACGGGGGTGGGGGCAGCCTTCCAGCAAATGCACCTGCAGCAGCCTGGGGCGCAGGTGCAGCCCCTGGGGGGGGAACCACAAATCCCAGCATGCAACGCTGAGTCTCAGCCCAGGAGCCAGTCACTGGCTTGGATTGAGGTGCAGCATTGCATGCTGGGACCTGTAGTCCCTCCGGGGCTGCAGCTTATCATTGGGGCATCTACCAGCCACCATAGGCCTCTGCAGCACCAGACAGGGAGGCTGCAGGAGCTAATTCAGCCAGCCTGGGCAGAGGTTTGGGGACCCCCCAGCAACCCATGCTGGGGGAAGGGGGCTCTTCACAGCCAGCCCAGGGGCAGGCTGGGAGACCCCTCACTGAGGTGGGAGGTGCAGCAGTGCTAAGAGCTGACCCTCTCCTCAGCCGGGGCACTGCCATGGCATGGGAGTTGCCAACGCGGCAGGGAGCATGCCCCGGGCCAGGCGGGCATTGCCCCCCTCCAGTCCATTTGCCCTCCAAGGCCCAAAGAGTCACTGCCCCGAGGAATTTAACCTCTTCGCGCCCAGCTGTGCAGACAGCTGGGCAGCAGAGACACCCCCCCCCCAAAGGGGACTCGGGAGAATCTGCAAACATAACACACTCACACCAAGGACATGACGGGAACACCCCCCACCCAGTACGGTGGCCTAGAGGTGCCAACACGCGCCACATCCCTCTGCGGGGGGAACCTACTTGAGTTCAGTCGGCAAGATCTCAGCGGCCAGGTTGTCCATGGGAGAAGAGGCTCCGTCCAGCAAGGCGTCTGCAAGAGGAAGGGGGTGGGGGGGGATTGTCTGGAGGAGCAGGGACCAGCCCTGACTTGGCAGATCTCTACCAGCCCCCCAGCATGGGGGGTGGAGTGGGGCGGGGGAAATTCTCTTCTACCCCTGGCCGGGACTAGGAACACGGAGGTCCCAGGCTAGGGTCACAACCAGAATCCTCCTACTCTGGGTTAGTGGCATAGGCCGAGATTTCTGACGGCGTTAATGCCATTGGCACACCTGGAACAATGCCCCTCGTTCACTGAGAGAAAATAGGGCACAGCCAGCCCATCATCTGCAACAGGGGCCAGGGAGAAAAGCAAGAGGAAAGGAACTCTCCCCACCCCCCCCCGCGGAGACTTATGAATATCTTGCTTGTGTTCCCCCTCCCCCAAGTTAGTTTATGTGCAGCAGCATGGGGGCTTGCTTAGGAACGGGATACAGTCTGTGTAATAACCTATAAGGGTGCACTCTTCCCCTCATAACCCAAGTTCTTGGATTCAATATATTGTGGCAATGAGTTCCACAGATTCTATATCACAGTTAAATAACCAACGAATTAGAGTTGGTCAGAAAATGGGGAGGTGGAAGAGTGTCAGCTAAAACAGATTAAAGATTTCAAGGGGTTTGGTCAAAATATTTCAGATTTAGAAGGGCCACTTCAGTGCCTCATGGGAGTTATAGTTCAGGTGCCTTGTTCTATCATTTGGGGAAGGCTCCCTGATGGGACTGCCTATCCCTCACTGTCTCCATGAGGTGAAATCATGGTGCATCATGGGAGAATTAAGCTGGCTGGGGAGTCGAGCCCATGGAAGGAAACAGAACTATACTTACAGGTCCTCACGTCTCTCGGCCAGGTTCCACTGCTGGCCCACACTCCCATGATGCACCTTGATCTCACCTCAGGGAGAGGGCAGGTGGGTGCATCATGGGAGATGTAGTTCCACCAAGAAGCTCGGCCCATAGAGGAGAACGAGGACATGAGGAAACCAAACTTCAACTCCCACAAGGCACCACCAAAAAAAACAAGTTGAACAATTTTTTTTGACCAGATGCTTCCAACAACAAGGAGTCAGATCGACATCGGCCGAATCCCATTCTCCAGTCCCTCATGCCCAGCCCACGAGATGGGAGCTGGCACATTCCCAGGGGAACACGCCATGCTCGGGAGGTGGACGTGCCCTGCTTGTTACCACTCGCCTTCCAGCAGCTGATAAGCTGCCAAGCGTAAAGTTCGGCCACAAGGTTGCTGTGAGTTTGTGGATGACGACACAGCTTGCAGTCAAGGAGGAAGGGAAAAAACAAAACCATACATCGCGTTCTCAGCTTGTTGGCTCGGTAGATTCCCAGCCCAGGGAGCGGAGCCGAGTCACGTGGAAACACAGCTTCTAACCAAGGCCTGGCCTGCTCTTGGCTTTATTCCTGATCTCAGCTCATTGCCCGAGGTGAGATTGGGAGGTGGCGGGAGCTGCCGTTGGTAAGGGCTCTGAATTCGTGAGTCCCTGGGACAGCGGGTTTGGTCTGAGCTGCGGTTAGAGCAAGAGGTTTTACAGCTTTTTCAGCATCGCATGTTTGTGGGTACTCAGCACCTCGGAAAAGTCAGAACCTGGGTGTCGCAAGTCAGACCCCAAAAGTTTGAGCCCCTCCGCCCCCCATCCCGAAAACGTAGGCAACTTCTGAGAGTTTCCCAGCACTTACGGCTTCAAGGGAAGCCTCAGTGCAGGGATGGCTGCCTGAGTCTGCAGAGAGCCTGAACCAGCTCCAACAGACGAACTGCCGTCTCGTTACAGTGTTGGCGCTAACCATTATTACTTTTCAGCGCTGACGTCTGTCCTCTCCCTGCTTCAGGCCAGGCAGGAGAGGGGCAATTGCAGCAGATGTGGCTGCTACACCCACCCCTAAGTCCCCCTACTGCTCCTAGCCCGAACTGGCTGCACCCACCTGCTTGGCTCAGGCACGTCTGCTGCACTTGGAGGCATCTCAGCTCCTCGTTGGCCTCGCGGAGGGAGTGCCGCTCCTCCATCAGGCGCTGCGGGGGCAGGGGGGGAGCAGTCAGGAGTCAGCAGAACCCTTCCCCCAGGCGGACCTGGAACTCACCACGCCCGGGCGGCTCTAACCGCTATGCGCCACTCCCGTCCCGGAGCTGGGGATACCTGGGAATTCCAACCCCCAGGCCTCCGCCCCCCCTTTAACCACCAGATACTCCCCACCCCGCCTCACCTCCTTCTCCTTCGCCAGCGCCTCGAACTTCTCCTGGAGGTTCCTGAACTCGAACTGCCACTTCTCGGCCTTCAAGGCCTCCTCCGAGTGCCTGCTGTGCAGCTCGTGCACCTGTGGGGCGACAGGGACGGGGTTCGACGCGGCCGCTGCCCCCCCGGATGGACGCCAGCAGCTCAGAGAAACCCCTCGCTCCCGCAGAGCCGTGGGAAGGGGGGAGGGGGGGAGAACCTCTCCTGGAGATGCCAGCCCCCCCCCCGGCCCCGCCCCCACCTGTCTCTTGTGGGTCTCCAGCTGGGAGCGGACGGCGTTGGCTTTGCGCAGCTCCTCCTCCAGCTCGCAGGTGCGCTGCATGTAGACCGTGTTCCGTTCCTCCAGCAGCCGCACCTGCCGCCGCAGGTCACCCAGGTCCTCCAGCTTCTTCTTGTACGCGTCCACCGCGGCCTCCAGCTTGCCCACCTTGTCCGACGAGTGCCTGCCGGGGGGCGGGAGGGGCCCGGTTGTTAGCCTGGGGCCCGGCTAGTGGCCCCCAGCAGGGCTACCACTGGATGTGCAAGTTCTAGCCCCACCGATGTGGCTGCAGCAGATCACCGGGTTACTGGGAGTGGGCCGGGGGAAGAATACATTGAGCCCTGGCTCCCAGCTCCCCTGCAGCGCTAACGCCCCGGATCCCAGCCCCGCGGAGCCAGGAGCAGAACTCAGAAGTCCTGTAAGGACCCCGGCACGCTCTTCAGTCCCGTGAGAACGGCCACACTGGGTCAGACCAATGGCCCAGCTAGCCTGACCCCCGACAACGGCAGGTGCCGGAAGCAATTCTAGGATGCGCCGTCCCCGGGCGTCCTGTCCCGTAGATTTAGGGATGCCCAGAGCGTGGGGTGGTTTGAACAGCGGCTGGGCCCAAGGCCAGCAAAGCTAACTCAGGAGCATGGAGCCCTGTCTTGCTTAGTGTGCCAGCCGCGCCTTTAGCCCCATCTGGGGAGCAGCGAATCCAGCCAAGAATCCCTGACATCAGAAACCCAGCTGCTCCCACCAGAGTGAGAAGAGTTCCTCTGGTAGCTAGCAGTAGTAGGCTCTTATCTTTAATGTGGAGCACTCGTGCGCACACACAGGGAGCAGGAAAAGAGAACACCACGCCCTTAATCTTCATGCTCCAGGGCAAGGGTCAGGCAGGACATCTCCCCCGGCGGGATTCTGACGCAATCACACTGGTTATCCCCCTCTCCATCCCGAGTCTTAGGGTGCTGTGGTTATCCACCCGCTGGGGGGGCGGGAATCCCATCAGCCCCAGGGCTCTCACCTCAGCACATCCATCTCGTCCTTCAGGGCCTGGGCCTCCTCGGCCAGGCTGCTCAGCTCCTCGTTGCGATGCTGCAGCTCCTGCACCTCCCTCTCCAGCTCCTCACAGCGTGTGCGGAAGTCCTCCTTCCCGCTCTCCAGCCTGCAAGGGGGGCAGCCCCAAACCCAGCTCCTCAGCTCTAGCTGCTAGGCCCCACTCCCTCCCAGAGCCGGGAACCAAACCCGGGAGTCCTGGCTCCCAGCTCTAACCGCTAGGCACCACTCCCACCCCACCCCCCAGCCGGGAACCAAACCCGGGAGTCCTGGCTCCCAGCTCTAACCGCTGGGCACCACTCCCACCCCACCCCCAGAGCCAGGGACCGAACCCAGGAGTCCTGGCTCCCACTCAAGTCCCTCGACACCACTCCCCTCCCTCCCCCACCTGAAGGTCTCCTCCTGCAGCTGCGTGATCTGAGCCTGCAGCAGCAGCAGTTTCTTGCTGCCCGTATCCGACTCCAGCCGGCTCTTCTGCTCCCTCAGGGTTTTGTTCTCCAGGGTCAGGGTGTTCTTCTCTTCCACCAGGACGGAGATCTGCAGGCCGGGAGAGGGAGTCAGACCCCCCCAGCCGGTGAGGACAGGGTTAGGGTCGCCTTTGAGTTGAGGCGTCTAAGCAGAGGTGCGGGGTGGGCTGTACCCTTATGAAAAGAACGGCTGGGGATAAAGCCCAGGGCAGAGGATGCGGCAGGCTGCCTGGCACAGAACCTGGACGCCCTCGACAGCTAGGGAGTGGCACTAGCTAGTCTAACTCTGGAGCCCCATGTTAGACACACACATATCCAGTCCCCTCTTCTGAATCCTGCAGAGCTCTTGGCCTCGCCGTCATCATGTGGTGGTGAGTTCCACAGGCCAACGACCGGGAAAGAGCATCTTTCTGGTGATCGGCGCAACTGGAAGGCCACGAATTCACATCGGAACGTCCCGTCACTCTGGTGACGCTGGACAAGGAAGAACAGACGCTTTCCGCCTCCCTGCTCTACCCCAGTCATTTTAGATTCAATTTATCCCAGCCCCCTCTCACTGCATCCCATTGCTGAGGAGCATCCTGCTCTGTCCACAGAGAGTTTTCCCAGGCCTCAGATCATTCTAGCCCCCTTCCTGGGAACCCCATTAATACAGCATTGTGCTTTGAGGGAGCGGGAGTCCCCCCCAGGCTTTGCGGAGAGGGGAAGAGTTTGGAGTCCAGAGCTGGGGAAGAAGATGAGTAGGTAAGTGAGCCGCGCCAGGGCCGTTCCAAGCAGCTGGCACTGATCAGTTCCATGACACACATGCTCATGCAGTGGACACGAAGCTTTGTCAGTAGCTCTGTTATCACAGGGGGAAGGGAAGGGGGTGGGGGCGAACGGCGAACTCACCTTCCCGCAGGGGAACCGCGGCTCCGGGGATACGTTACCACCTTACGGGAGCAAAGGGGGCGGTTTATGAGAGTGGGCGGTTGGGGGACCACTGCACTTTGCACCGCAACGGGGGGCCCTCTTGCTACACGGGCATCCAAAGCGGAAACCCAGCCCGACCCCCTGCAACTGGGGAGCGAGTATTCCCCATCTAGCCCGGGATTGCGTCTCTGCTTGGTAAGTGTCAAGGGGCTTTACAGCCAGCCAGGAGCCCTCCTTATTCTGGAGTCAGACATCTTCCCACTCCCTCCGTGCGCACACACAGCTGGGACCGTGTGCCCCAAACGGACAAATTGCTAGGATGGCTACAGAGGCTCAGCTACCTGGGGAACTCCTTGCCACAGGAGGCATACACAGCACAGAGCTGGGCTTCCTTCCCCACACCCCACCTCCCATTTCAGTTTGCTGCCTTCACATCGTTGTGGATCTGTTCTCATATAGGGGATGGAGATAAACAAGAGCCTGATCGCCGTATTGCTGCTAATACCGAGTCTCTCCAGCCACTTACTACCCCTTGCCTGGCTCTGTGGTAGCCATGTTGGACCCCCTGAGGGGCATGGAGATGACCAGGGCTGCACGGCCAACCAGTGGCAGAGCCAAACAACAGAACCCAGCCTGGCAATCTGTGCTGAGGGCACCCCACCAGAAGCCCTGGGTTCGATTCCTGGCTCTGCTACCACCTCCCTATTGGAGTCACTTCCTCTTTGCCTCAGTTTCCCACCCCCCTGAAGCAGGGAGAACAGTTCTTCCGTTCACCCAATCTTTGCTCGGCTATGTAGATTGAGTGACTGTCCCTGCTCAGTGTATGTACAGCACCGAGCACAAGGGGCCCCCGCTGTACAGAGAACCCAGGGGTCCTGACTGAATCCCATTTACACCAGGCCAGACCTGCTTTGGCCCTAGTCTGATACCTCCTCCCTTCCCCCACCAAAAAACCAAAAACGAACACCAAAAACATATCCAGCTCCAAAAGCAGCAGGGCTACACCACTGTGGGGGTGCAGGCAGGGAGAGATGCAGAGGCCAACACACCACGCAGCCCCGGAGAGGACACACTGCAACCACAAGCCAGACGGAGAGGAGACCCCCAAAGGGAGCAGGCGGGACCCTCAGGGGGGTGGGCGGGGTCCTCGGGCTCCCGCGACAGCTGCTGCAGCAGGGATCAAACCGGGGACGCCCGGAACCCCGACAGCACGTGCTGGAGGCTCTGGAGCCAAGAGAGCAGCTGGCCCTCCGTGGGCTGGGCCGAGACACAGCTGCGCTGCCCGGGGCCCCTTGGAAGCCAGCTAGCCAACCCCCCCAGGCCTGAGCCGGGGGAGATTAATTCCAGCAGCCCCCAGCCTAGCGCCACGCCCGGGAGGAGCCCACCTGTTGCTCCAGTTCCTGGCAGTGCTGCTGCATGGCGTCCGGCTCCTCCAGGTCCTCGCTGAGGAAGTAGTACTTTCGGGACTGCAGGACGGAGGGGGGGCCGGTTTAGAGAAGGGGATCCCACAAACAGATCCCACCCTGCGGGGGTCAGGAGCCCTGGAGCCAGAGCCGCTCCACCCCCTCCTGGCAAGTCCCAGCCCCGGAATTCTCCCTTCTTTTACAGGTAGGGAAACCGAGGCACGGTACCTGGCTGTCGAAGTTGCCGTACGTCTCGGAGACCGGCGCGTCCAGTGGGTCCTTGGTCATCAGCTGCAGGAGAGAAAAGGTTACAGAGGTTCAGGAGGCGGCTGGGCCAGCACGGAGCCAGGTGGCAGCTGTGCGGTGCTGG
>ML677403.1:2634798-2658766 GCA_007922305.1 Dermatemys mawii
CCAGTGGCCTGGGAGCTGGTGGTGGGGACCGGGTCTGACACGAAGGGCCACAGCTTCTCGTCCAGTCCGCCCTCAATGATGTCCTGTGGGGGCGGAGGGGGGACAGGTCAGCAGGGGCCAAGCAGCAGAAACCTCGGAACCGGTGGCCAAGCCAGGCCCCATTGGTGGGGAGGGGCTGGGACGGCTCCTCCCAGAATGATTGACAGTCCCTGGGGGGAGCCGCCGGGGTGGGGTCACGACAGCGGTTGAGCGTGTTGCACCACAGTGGGGTGGGGTGCCGGGGCCCCGCCCACTCCAATCCCAAATCCAGCTGCCCAGGAGCTGGTGGGGACGCTGGTGCTGCTCGAGCTGCCGGACAGGAAGCAGCGTGGAGGGGCGAGCGGGCGCTGGGCAGCCCCGACTCCGGCCTGTCGTCCGGCCCCTGGCTGCTGGCCGGCGGCCCCGAGCGCGCTGCGTCCCCCGGGCTGCCTGAGCCGGACGCTGCGGGCCAGGCGCTCCGGGGGGTAGAGCCCCGCACGGTTCTATCTGCAGCCGATCCACTAGCCGCTGAAATGGTGCGCGGATACGCAGGGCTCTACCCACGGCTGACCCCAAACCAGCCCCTCCCCCCTGGGCCCAGCCTGCCAGGTGTGACCCCTCCACCCCCAAGGCCAGGAAGCAGGTGGCCCGGTACCTCCATGACGTCCTTGAGCACAGGGGTCCAGCGGGAGAGCTGGTAGGTGGACTCCAGCCGCAGCTTCCTCTCGGGTTGCAGCTGCCCGCTCTGGGGGAGGAAGGGAGAGGGGGTGAGAGGCAGCAGGGAGGGGGTGCGGGCTGGGAAGGGGGCAGACGGAGAACGTGGTCTACCTGAGTCGCTCCAGCCGGGCTGGCAGGGGAGAGGCAGAGAAAAGAACAGAATGGATCACTGAGCGGGAGAGAGAGAGAGGAGGGGAGAGAGACTGATGGGAGAACAGAGCCGCTTCCCCCCATTCGCCTCATGGCCGCCCCGTGCAGTGGTCACGAGCTCCAGCTCCCTGGTCATCTGAGGTCCTGACCCCCGGGGTCCTCTGCAGGGGCAGATGAGGTCACCCGGATGTGGAGTAACTCGAGGGTCACCCTCATATGCAGAGGGCGTCACCCCACCATACAGAGGCAGTGGCCACCTCTGTGCTGGGATTAGGTCACTGCCATAGGGGGCACCCCCAGGATGGCCTGGGCTCCCCTGCGCACGACGTCCTTGAGCATGGGGGACCAGCGGGACAGCTGTAGGGGGACTCCAGCCGCACCTTCATCTCGGGTGGCAGCTGCCCGCTCTGGGGGAGGCAGAAGGAGACGCCCAGGAGCTGCATGTTGCAGATGATGTTCTGCTGCTGCTGGACGTTGGCACACTGGATCAGCCTGGCGAGGCTCTGCACGCTCACATCTGCATGGGGAGAGACAGGTCAGCGCTAGCACCCCTGGGCGCACCCACAGCCCAGGTACATTCAGTCCGTGGCCCCAGGAGTTCTAGTTCCCTGATCAAACCCTGAGATCCTGCTCTTCCCACTGGGATTAAGAGCTGAGGAGAGAATCCAGGAGTCCTGGCTCCCACAGCGCGCTCTAGCCCACTGGACCCCACGCAGCTAATGATCGAATTTAGGTTCTTGCTGCTCCTCCCTCCACAGGTTCTCTCGGGCGCTGGGGGCAGGGGTCTCTCTAGCTCCCCCTGGCAGTGCAGTGGGAGCCCCCCTCCCCCTGATCGGGGCTCCCCCTCCTGTAGCCAAACAGGTGCAGTTTTAGATCCAAGGCCTGGCTCTTTAAGGCTTCGAGGCCTTGAGCTGGAGGGAGAGCAACGCCCTACCCCCCAGTCCTCCTCCCCCCGCCCCCCCAAACCCCCATTTACTGCTGCTTAGTGCAGAGGGGGAGGCGTGGCAACTCCACAGCACCCGCTGGCCAGGAAACTGAGCAGTCAGCCAGAGGAGCCACATGAGGACACCCTGGCCTGGGCAAGGGGCACGGGGCAGTGCCTGAGTGGGGTTACGGGAAGGGCCCCGGAGCAGGGCCCTGTCCTACCAAGCCAGCATGGGGCAGGAACCGATGGGGGAGGAGGGCCTGTGCCAAGTGTCAGGGTCAAGGAGGTTCCCCAGGCCCTGGTGAGCTGCGGGAGGGGGCTGGATGCAGCAAGAAGCAGGGAGCTGGTACAGGGTTGACATAAGGGGCGGGCAGGGGACTGGTCGCAGGGGGCTCAGAGACAGAACATGGTCACTGAAGAGCCTGCAGGAGGGGAGGGATGAGAATGAGCTGGGAGGCCGCTTTGGGTGTGTGTCTCCATCCCCCCCTCCCTGCAGAGAACGGGTCGGGGGGGCCGTGGAGGGCGGACACTGCTCGGAAAGCAGCAGCAGGGAGAAGAGGCCCCCCGGTCCGACCCCAGGGGGCAGTGTGGAGTGTGGGCACCTGGCTCGCAGGCACCGAGGGGTGGGCAGAGGGGAGACAGGGCTGTAGAGCCTGTGCCAGGAGGTGCCCTGATTGGCGGGGGGGCATGCCAGTCTGAGCAGTGCTATTCCCCCCCCCAGCCCCACAGGAGCACCCCCGGCAGCAGCAGGCCCCCAGTGCTGCCCCCTGCAGGCCTGTGGCGTTACCGTTCTTCAGGATGCAGAGCAGGATGAGACGGATCTTGTCGTGGGCCTGCACCCTGGGATCCTGAAGGACGGGCATGATGATCCTGATGGGGTCTTCGATCTTCTCCCCCTCCACGTCCGTCCCCATGGCTAGGTCCTGGGGAGGGGCAGGGGGGGCGCACACACAAGGCCCAGGTCAGGCCGCTCCGTTTCCCCCCGCCCTGGCAGCGGGATGGGAGACGCAACGGCCCCACGACCCACAGCTCACCTACCCCCTGTGCCAGCCTCCCCTCCCTGGGGTCAGCTCCCCCTGGGGTGAGGAACCGGCCCCCAGGGAGTAACCCGAGCCCCATGTCCCCCTCCTGCACCCCCGGTGCTGCCTGGAGGAGCTGGCCCTGGCTCCCGCAAGCCTGCGGATCTGAGACCCCTCTCTCCGGGCTGAGTCCGTGAGCCAGACTCTGCCCCCCAGCCAGGCTCTGCCCATAGACCCACCTGCTCCACGCCGCACAGGTTCTCCACTGTCCCCCGGAAGTGCCGCATGCAGTGCTCGGCCAGGTTCAGGTGCCTGGAGTACTGCGGGGAGAGACCAGGGCACCGGGGGAGTTTACTGCATCACCGCCTGGTCCAGAGCACCTGCGCCCCCCAGCCCCCAAGGAGGAACCCTCAGCTAGAGGGGCAGCCCTAATCGGCTGTATAAGCCGAATCTATAGGGATTGTTTTGCCCAGAACTGATGTGCAGCCACCTCTGGGGTGGAGCACGGCAGCTGGAGGGGAGGATCGGGAGGAGGGAGCAGCTTCCAAAACAGCCCCCGGCTTCTCTGTAAGTCACCACGAAGTGGGGGGCTTGGAGACCCGCAGATGCTGGAGCACCTGGGCCAGTGGCCACGAGCTGTCTGTTGGCACGTGGCCCCGTGGCCCCAGGAGTGGCTCTAATGGACTGGTTTGGAAGCCCACCAAGACCCTCTCCCGCGAGCTGCAGCAGGAAGACGCGGGCGTTACCCAGGGGCTGCCATTGCTGGGGCTAACGTGCAGCTCTGGGCACTGACGGACAGGCTGCTGTCCACGGGGCCACACAGCACCTGGGGGGAAAATGACTCCGCCCGACGGGACAGGTCAGCAGCTCTCATCAGGCAGTAAAGCGGAGTGTCCCGGAGTGCCCTGCCCCCCAAAGAGTCCCTGCTGTCCCTCCCCAGCCCCACAGAGCACCCTGCCCCCGCATCAGCCCCACTGAGTGCTCTTCCCCCGCCCACCAACAGCCCCAGCCCTGTTACCTTGTTCAGCTCTCTGTGGTACTGGGGTATGTTCTTCACGATCTGGGACAGGTCCTCGAGGTTGGCCTGGGGGGAGGCGGTGGTGAGATCCCGGCCCCGCCCAGCACACGGAGCCCCCTGAAGGGCAGAGGCCTTGCCCGGGGACAGCCACAGCGGCCCAGCCCTGGTGCCAGGGCCAGGGCGGGACACTCAGACCACGCGTGGCTGAGGTTTGGGTTAGACCTACTCTTCCAGGCCAGCTGGAACGAGCCAGGAGCCCCGCAACCCGAGTGCCCCTTGAGGTGTAAAGTGGTAGCGGGCCGGGGAGATGCCAGCGCTGGCTCCCTGCAGCTCTCCCTGTGCGGCCCCGATCCTGCTGTCTGATCCTGCCCCATGGGCCTCTGCCTTCCCCCACCGTGGGGAGCTCCAGAGCTCTGCCGGGGGTAGGGGACTCCACATACACCTCTTAGCCCTTTACAGGCAAATCCCGGGAGCAATGGGACAGCCCCCCACCCCCGCTAGCCCTTCCTGGGGCAGCAGAGCAGCCTCCCCTCCCCATCAGTGGCAGGGGGATGGGTCCCCCCGTCCTCCTGGCATGGACTCCCCAATCGCCCCCCCCCCCAGCCCCCGCCGTACCTCTTCTGTGGTCAGCCTCTTGTTCTCACAGAAGGTGTGCACCAGCTCCGTCACCTTCCTGCAGCAGGGAGAGGGGTCAGGCCGGAGCCAGGCAGTGCCTTGGAGGTAGGGGGCCCCTGTCCCATGCTACAGGGGATGGAGCCCCCGCCCCACGGGCACCAGGGTCTCAAGAGCCTCAGATGGGGTGGGGGGGGCTCTTCACAGGTTACCCCAAGGCAGAGAGTTCAGTGCACCTCTGGGGGCTCCTGGCACCCTGCTGGGTGGGGTGGGGGTCTGGGGGCAGTAGCAGGCCCAGCAGGAGGTCGGTGAGGGACTCACCCAAAGGGGCTGTGAGGTGCATGGGGAGATCCTGGGATCGGGGGAAAGGGATGTCCAGGGGGATCCCCGAGAGGAGATGCAGACAGGGGTCCTTTGGGGAGAGGGGCTGGGTCCAGGGGGTCTCAGCACTACGGGGAGCACGTCTGAGGGACGGGCCCCAGCACTGGGTGAGGCGGGGGGAGTCCTGGCGCTGAGCCGGAGAGGGGGGTGTCCCTGCACTGCGTGGGAGAGGAGTGTATCCAAGGGGGAGTGGGCTTCCAGCACTGGGTGGGAAGGGAAGGGGAGCGGGGTGTCCGAGGGGGCCCCGGGTGGGGAGGGGTGTGTCTGAAGGGGAGGATGGGGGAAGTCCTGGCACTGGAAGAGAGTGGGAGGAGTGTGTCAATGGGGTGGGCTGTCCTGGCACTGGGTGGGAGGGGTGTGTCGGAGGGGGGGGTCC
Source organism: Dermatemys mawii (assembly GCA_007922305.1). Classification (NCBI taxonomy): domain Eukaryota; kingdom Metazoa; phylum Chordata; order Testudines; family Dermatemydidae; genus Dermatemys; species Dermatemys mawii. Next base: position 2,640,015 of record ML677403.1, read on the forward strand.
TGGCATTGGGTGGGGCACGGAGGGGCGTGTCGGGGCGGGGGCACGGAGGGGCGTGTCCGGGGTGGGGGGGCACGGAGGGGCGTGTCAGGACAGGGCTGAGCGCGCTCACGCGGAGACGTCAGCGATGTGCATGTGGCGTAGCTGCACCCACAGTTCGTCCTCTTCGTCCAGCAGCGCCTCTTTCACCTGCGTGCCGCTCACGCCCGTCGTCTCGTACCTGCGGGGGAGGGGAGACGGGGTCAGACTGCGGCGCCCCTCCCCCGAGCGTGGGGGCTGCGGAGCAGGGCGGGCGCCTGGGTCACGTCCCCCGCAGCCCGCCTGGGGAGGGGCGTGGGGCGCCCCGTGCTGGCAGCCAGGCCCTACTTGTAGGTGTCGTTCTCGATGCTGAGCAGGTCGTAGGCCATGGCCTGGTAGGTGAGCTCGTGCAGGAGGGGAGACACCAGGTCAAAGCCCCGGTCCACGATCAGCAGCTGGGTGCGGGCTTTGGCGGGGCCCTGGGGCAGAGGAGAGAGACACCCGTCACCCCTGCTCCGGCGGAGGGGCCTGGCCTGGCTTACACGGCCACAGTCCAATGGGCCCAGGTGGCCTGAAACTTCACCCCCCCCGCGGCCCAGCCCCCAATCCCAGGGGGAAGCCAAGAGACACCCCCCAGCTAGCTGGGACGTACCCTGGGGTTCCACCCTGACCGGCAGGGAGAGCTCCCCACCCAGCTGCGCTGCAACGCCCCCTGCAGGGATAGGCCACCTGCCCCTCATGCAAATAGCAACGCCCCCCGCCCCCAAGCACACTGTCTGCTCGTGCCTCTCCACCAATGGGAGCGTGCCCCTTACAAGGCAGCCCCCGACTGCCCCCTATCCCGTGTGTTGCGTGGGGAGGGGGGAACTATGCTAGAAGGCCTTGGCTAGTCTATCATTAGCCAACACCAGGCCCAGCGACCCTTTGATACGAGGTCTCAGAGGGTGACAATGGGACGTTATCCCTATGCCCCACCTTGTATCTGAGCTGGGCCCCTATATGAGGCTCTAGCTCCCCACTCCCGGCCTGGGCGGCCCCCCAGCATCCAGCTGGACAGAGACCAGTCAAATGGTCAGCAGCTCAGACCCACATCATGGGGGGGCCAGCAGCCCCAGCAGAATCCAAGCCCATCCAGGAGCACCTCGGCAAGGGGCTGCGTCTGCTCTTTGCTGGGTAGCACAGACAGTCAGGGGGGGCGGGGCGGGGTGTGGACGTACAGCCCCTGACGCTTCCTCAACTGTCCCACCTCAGTACATGGCCCAATTTTCAGCCACTCTTGGGAGCAGAACGTTGGACCAGCCACCACCCACCCGCCTGGCAGGTCTCCACAGCCTCTGGTTAAATGGGTTGAGGCGCCTCTCTTGGAAGAGTATCTGGCCCCCACCACTGCAGCTCTGTCATTGCTGCATCCTGCCTCCCCATGCACGTGGGCCTGAGCAGGGCTGATACCTCATTGCAGAGGGGGATGGAGGTCCAGAGAGGCTGGGTGACTCACCCAAGGTCACACAGGGAGTCTGTGGCAGAGCAGGGACATGAACCCAGAGCTGGCACCATCATTCCTCTCCAGCCCTACCCAGCCTGGGGATAAGGACAGTGGCCTCTGTAGAGCACTTGAGATCTGCCCACGGCCAATGGTAGAGAAGGGCTGGGGCCATTAGTCCAACCACACAGAGAACGCTACTGTTCTGCCAACCCCTCAGGATCTCCAAGGGGGTCTAGACCCCACCCTTCCCCCTGCCAGGATCTCCGAGCAGGTTCTAAATCACTCCTCCTTCCTCCTACTTCTCCTGCGCTCCCCGTCCCCCCACGGCTCTGTCCCATGGCGAGGGCGTGGCCGGCCCAGCTTGCTCACCTCTCCCATGCTGGGCTCGTGAACCTTGAACTCCCTGAGTTTGGCCAGCACAGCGTGCGCCAGGTGGTAGTTATCTTCACGGTCCCTGCAGCGACGACAAACCCTGGGGGTCAGAAACAGCTCCTCCCCAAGGGGCACAGGGACTTCCCGTAGGAGATGACCAGGTATCCCTCTCCCTCTGGGCACACTCACTTCCTGTAGGAGATGACCAGGTATCCCTCTCCCTCTGGGCACACTCACTTCCTGAAGCAGATGGTTGGGTACCCCTTCCCCCGGGCACACTCACTTCCTGTAGCGGATAGCTGGATACTCTCCCAGGGTTTGACATAATGAGGCAATCTGCTCTGCCATCATCTCCATCTGCTTTCTGTTGTCCAAGAAGCGGTAGGGGCTGAAGCAGTTGTGGAAGATCTGTGGCCCATCCAGGGAGTACACCTGGGGAACGGGGGGGGGGGGGACAGAGATCAGACCCTGGTGCCAACTGCTGGCAGCCAGGCCAGCTGTGCCCCATACCGCACCCCTAAGATGCGCTGTTGGACCAGGCCAGCCTGGCAGAGCTGTGGCGAGCCCCTCATGAGGCAGAGATTCCTTTGCCAGTGCCAATCCCGTTGTGGTAGAGGGACAGCGGCCCAGAGATTCATTCACCAGCCTGGGACGAAGACACCCGGGTTCAGGTCCTTACTTGGCTGCAGACTCCCAGGTGCCTCAGGGGTGCGTCTCTGCCCTGGAGAAGTCAACGTTGGGGGAGGGGGCTTGACCACGTTTCTAGTCCGGTGAAAGCCCCAGTGTAGTCACGGGCAAACCCGGCATCAACGCATGTCTGCCGCTGTCGCTGGCCGAACAGAACGAGCCATTGGGGCAAACGTGCTTGGACGCCAATAAAACAGTATCAGCCCATGAAGGATTTGCTGGTGCAATGGGACGGGTGAGCCAGCAAAGCCTCCTGAAGGACGAGGGCTTATATCACACTCAGCTTATATCAGCCAAAGCTTTTCTTGGCACAGCTGGCACCGGTAGCCCAGATGAAATAAGCTACAGTGGTGAAAGGACGGCTTTGCCAACATAACAGCACCTACCCACGGGCTCTTCCAGCATAGCTGCATCAGTTACACGGGGGATTTTTTTCTCTCATGTGCCCATAACAAACCCATACCAACAAAGCTTTTGTGTGTAGACCAGGCTCATGTTACTCTGTGCCTCAGTTTCCCCATCAATGCAATGGGGCTGACAACACAGCCCTGCCACTCAGGGGTGTGAGAGGGGAAATTCACTGATGACACAAGGAGGGGATGGGACGGTTGGGCAAAGGGCAGGTGTGTGGAGCATCGGGCTGTCTTGCACGCCTGGTATAAACCATCAGTAAGAGCTGGTAAAGTCAGGGAGGCAGGGCCCTCCTCCCCCATACATCTACCATCCCCACCAGGTGCAAGCCAGCGATTCCCTGTCTCACAGGGTGTGAGCAGCCGGCTAGTCCCTGCTGCCCTGTGCTGGCATCAAACCCAGGGCCCTAGAAGGGAAAGGTTCCCCCCCGAGCCACGTGGAACAGTGAGGGTGGGATATCGCACGTCACCGTCTGCCCCATGGCCCTGCTGCTCCAAAGCCCGGCCACCCTCACCTGGCTCTCGTAGGGCAGGAAGGCCACGTTGATCTCCTTAAGGGTTTTGATGGCCCTGATGACCTGTGACTTGTTCAGCTCCTCAAACAGAGGCTCAGGACAGGCTGCAAGCAAAGACAGTGTGTGGGAGTGACAGGCACAGGGCTTAGGATCCCCAGCAGAGCTCCAGCCCCCACAGATGGGGCCAGGACGGGTACAGCAGGGGCAGTCGTGCTGCACACCTGTGGGGAACCTGGGCAAGCCAGCAGGGCCACACAGGAGTCAACGATGAGTCCAGCCCCCCGCAACCAGAGTCACACTGGGTTCTCGCCTTCTGCAGCATCACCAGCGAGGGGGACCCACAATCTCTCCTACGCAGCCCTTGTCTCACACCTGTCCTCAGTCCCCCCGCAGGGGGAAGTGACTGGAGCGTACAGCTCAGGATGATGCACAAGGAGGAACGGAGACTTGGGCTCCCCCTGACGCTGTAATGGGGCGAAGCAGATGTGACCCTGACACACTGGGTATTCCGGTGGTGTCCCATCCCTGCCCCCCGCCCCAGTTGGGACTGATGGAGCAATGCATGCTGGGAATGGTAGCCAGAGGCTGCCTCTCTGGACGCATGCTGCAGGTGTCTGTGAGCCGTGCTGGCTGGAGGCAGGCCCATAGGGGAGAAGCGGGGGAAGGGATAGGTGGGGTCATATGGTCTGGTCTCCTGGGGCTGCATCCCCCTGCAGGAGGGCAGAGCGTAATTAAGGTGCTGCTCACTGGCCGGCCGGCAGAGAGAGACCCCCACCCCCAGGCTCCAGTGTGCCGCTGGCCAGGCTCCCAGCTGGGGGATCCCCCGCCCCCCAATACTCACGGCTGATAAAGAAGACGTGAGCTGCCTTGTAGGTGAAGGTGGAGGTGCCCTGGAAGTCACTTATCAGAGCCTGCACTGACTGCAAAGGGGGAAGAGGGGGGTTGTCAGCACCAGCCGAGGCCCCTCCCTGCTGCCTGAAGGGCCCAGCCCATGCCCAGCCCGCAGCGTGATGCCATCGGGATGTGGGCTGGTTCTCACCCCCCTGGCCCTGGATTCCCTCTCCGCCTGGAGCAAGGCATGTGCCCATGTGCCCGGGGCATCCTCAGGAACCAGCCATGTCTCTCACTGGCACGCAAGTGTCTGTGCCTGGCCACAAATGGGGCCTGGCATTGGCCTGGCTGCTGAACTAAGTGGGCTCTGAGCAGTGCCCAAGGAACAGCCGGCCGAGCTGCGACCCCAGGCAGCCGTCATCAGGACCTGCTCCCTCCCCGGGCGCCACGCTGGGCACCTGCAGCGTCGCCACTCCAGCTAGCCAGGCAGGATGTTCAGAAGCTGTTTGGACCCCACGACCGGCCATTGTGACAGGTGAGAACCTGGCTGCCCTGTCCCAAGCCCCAGGCCCCAGCTCGCAGTCCTCTCCTACAGCGTCCCCTCCTTGGGCAGCCCCTGCGGGTTCTGGGCTTCACCCTGCTCCGCCAGCACCCTCTGCCCCTGGTCTCCCTCCACTCGCCTCCCTGCTGCAGACTCAGGAGTCTCCTCCCCAACAGCCCCTGCTACCCGAGTCTCTGCGATTCTCCTTCGCTTTGAGTCTCAGCTGAGGTTGCCTCTCCGCCTGCTGTACCTTCCCATCCAACCCCCATGAGACGGGACGGGACTGCGGAGAGCTCTGGGGGACAGTCTGTGCCTCACGTGGCAAAGAACACGAAGCCCAGCTCCGGGGAAGCAGCCTCTTGGGGAGCCCCTACTGGCCCCATTCCCATCCTGACATTGTGCTGCGCGTCCCTGGGACAGCGCCACCTTCAGGCAGCACTAGGAGCTGCCCTGGGGTCTCCCCTGCTCCCCATCCAGCTGCCCCAGGCCTGAGCTCCTACCTTCTCCACAGGGCTGAGCAGGTAGATGGCCTCCTGGCTGGGGATAGGCTCCCGGCGCTTGTTAATATCTTCCACCACTAGGAGAGAGCCGACACTGGGCGTGGGTCAGTGTGTCCTAGCCACCCGCCCAGCCGCTCTCCACCGGGATGTGGGGAGGGGATGCCAAGGGGCACAGGGATGTTCGCTGGCAGCAGCCGCTTTGATGTGGGGCCATTGGCTGTGACGCTGCCACAGTACAGAGCAGGGAGGGAACGTCCCTCTGTCCTGTGCTGGGGGCACCCCACTAGAATGCTGGTTCAGCTCTGTGCCCCTCAACCCCAGGGCTCCTCCACCCTGCAGCAGGGAGCCAGCATTCCCCCTCCCCAGCCAGGACCCTGCCCGCAGCGTCGGGGGGAGCAGCGAGGAGTTAACGGGAGTCTGAAAAAAGCGGTGAAGGGGCTCCAGAGGCTGAAAGCACCAGGCTAAGGGAACTAGACTTGGCTGGGAAGGTACCAATAGTAAGGAGGGCGTCCAGGGGGCTGCAAAGGGGGAAACTAGATTCCAGCATGAATGTGGACAAGTCAACTCCCGGATTGTGAGAAGTATCCAAGGGGGAGGGGAGCCCTGGCGGGGGGAGCAGACAGGAGGGGGGGGCCACTCACCCGTGATGCCTTCCTCCAAGATGTCGGACATCTTGCAGCACGACGAGAGGATGCGCGTGCTGGGGTGGTCCACGATCAGCACCTGGGGTAGCGAGAGGGGAGCGCGCCACTTCGGATGAGCTAGTCCCTGCCCTGAGCCCAGCCGCCCATCATCATCATCCAGGGCACAGGCAAGGGAGCAGAGTGACCCTAACGGCAGAGCTGACCTGGGACATCCGGCCATTCAGAATGGTTCCATCCTCCTAGACTGGAGGAGATCGGCCTCTTCGCCCAGGTGACAGGGGGAGTGCAAGAGGCAGGGACAGAACCCAGGAGTCCTAGCTCCCAGTCCCCTGCTCTGATCCACTAGATACCCGCTCCCCAAACCTCAAACAGAACCAGGATCAGGGCAGGGAGAAGTGGAACAAGGGGAGTCTCCGTGTTCCCCTACGAAAGCCCTGTAGGCCAACACCTCCACCGCCTTCCTGCCGTGCCGAATGAACCCATTGCTCTGTGCAGCCCAGCATCCCGCTGCACCAGATCCGGCTGCTGGGCAAGCTAATCCCCTGTGCTCCCTCTGCCGCACCGGCCTAGCCCGCTGCTCCACACACCCCAGCCCATGCCGGGGTCTCAGTGACCTGCCTGCCCAGTGGTCTGATCCGGTGTGTGTGTGTCGTGGGAAATATGGGGCTAGCTGGGTCTGATCCAGCGCAGCGGGAAGGCAGACATACCCAAGCCTAGTTGGGGACGGATGATGGGCTAGACAGAGCAGGGATCTGATCCAGCCTGGAACAGCTCAGGTTCCTAGTGAATCCCAAGAGGATGGAGGGGGAGGAGCAGCATATCCCGGGGGGGATACCAGGGCAGCAGGCCCAGCCTGCCTCACCTTCCATTCTCCTTCCTTCTTCACACTGCGCATGACCACACTGAGGATCTCTGTGAGGGAAAGCGACGGGGATTAGTGGTGGGGCTCAGATGGGACGGTGCCCTGAGCCGGGACCCACTGGCTGGTGGAAGGACCCCTGGCGAAGTGGCTTAGCGGCTGCTTTCAGGCCTCCTAGTGATGTGCTCCTAGCAGAGCACCCAGTCAGCGATCGTGGTGGGGCGGCAGGCTAGATGGGCCGTAGGTCTGATCCCCCTTCCTTTCAGCCAGGCTGGATATGAGCGCAGCTGAACTAAGGATCTGGGCCCGTGCAGCAAGAGAACAGATCCTGTCCAGGTCCTCTTGATTGGAAGGGATCCAGGGACCCTCTACTGTGTGCGGGGGATGACAACACGACAAAGACTTCAAATCCGGAGTCCTGCACATAGACCCCCTCCAAGGCTCAGGGAACTGCCGGCCTGTCTCCTGGGCACCTTCCACAGCACGCTGAGCAATTAGGTAGTCAGCTCTTCAGGCCAAGCACCATCTTTTTGTTGTGCCCAGCACAATGGTACCCTGACCAACGACTGGCACTCCTGGGTGCTACCATAATACACCTAATAAATAATGTACAGCACCCAGCACAATGGGGTCCTGGCCCACGACTGGTGCTCCTGGGCACTACCATAATACACCTAATGAATAATGTACAATGCCTTGCAAAATGGGATCTTGGTCTATGACTGGGGCTCCTGGGTGCTACCATAATACATCTGTTTGTTTTACCCCTACGAAGCACCTGATTCTGGCTGGCCCATAGGGCATGGGTCAGGGTGAGCAGTGGTCACACACCGGCTGATAGTGGTGTTACTTGTAGCCCCTAAACGCCGTTCTCTCTGGTGAAACCCCCTCCCCAAATTCTAACTGATGCCAAAGTCAAACTAGACTCCTTTCCAAAGCAGCAGGGGCCATCGCATTGACCAGACCCTAGGCAGGCTGAACTCCATTCACCAACTCGGGGTAGTGAGTCGCTCAGCACCTGAATCAGGTGAAGCAAGAAACGCAGGCCCGACTGCAGAGTCAGGAGCCGTAACTCCCTGCTTGGGCCTGCTGGGGGCACACGGAGGTCAACCCACCCCAGAAGCAGCCGCCCCAGTGAAGGAATGGATGCAGTAACACTGCCAAGGGCTATGCAAGTGTTAACAGAGTGAGTCTCAGCCCCCACCCCCTCGGCAGTGGGCATTATCCCCATTTTAGAGTGAGGAAACTGAGGCCAGGGGAGCAGAAGTCCTTTCACAAAGGTTAGACAGTGAGTCCATGGCAAAGCTGGGAATAGGACCCAATAGCCCCGAGACCCTGACCTGTGCTCTCACGCTCACTCCAACACCCGGTAGCAGGTGTGCACTGCCCAACACACTATGATTCCCCCAGAACTCAAGCAATGCCTCTCCCTACCCCTCCTCTAGCCCACCAGGACTTGGCTGCTTGGCCTAATGAGGCTCCAGGGACTATTCTGCACCAGGACGCACTGGCCTCCCTGCTGCTTTCCTGCAGTTCCTTTACATCTGCGGCACGTGGGGCTCTAGTGCAAGGCCAGGGGCTGGCAGCACAGACTGGATCCAGTCGTGGCGAAGGCAGACACGAACCTGCTGTCTCCACACAACTCCGCCCAGGCACTTCGACCGCCCACACCACCCCTGGGCTGCCCCCACCAGCTGTGCCAGTGCCCCTCTCTACTGACTGGAGCCCTTGCTATCCCAGCCCTGGGCTCCCACCCACTCCCAGCTCCGCCAGTGCCCCTCACGCCTGATGTGTGACAGGCAGGCTGGGGTAGGGGGGAGCTCTCTGCCCCGATTATCTTCTAATCCTCCCCAAGGGCGCAACACTCCCAGGAGTGCCCTGCCCTGTCCTCCCAGGGCCCCACAACTGGGCCCTGACCCTCCAGACCCACACCCGACCAGACCCTGCCTCTGACTAGGCTCAGACCCCCTGGCTCTGCACTCACTCTCACGCACCACCGCCTTCAGCCCGGATGGGGTCATCTTCGCCTCTTGACGCTTCCCCTGTGGGTGGAAGTGGGACTCAGCTGTGCGCAGGGCGGGGCTGGAGTCAGGACTCCTGGGTTCTGCCCCAGCTCTGCTCCTGCCCTTGTGCGGGCCCTGGCCTCTCCCTGCCGTGCTCTGGGGAGTGTCTGTGACACTGGGAGATGGGCCCTAGCAACATTGAAATCAGTCACTGGTGGACGGGCCCAGCCCCCGCAGTGACTGATTTCAGTATCCTCGACGGGGATTATACAGCACACGAGTGTTAGCCACACACAGGCGCCTTGTTGCCTTCTGTCCTGCACTGTTTGTGAGTAGAGGTTGCATCAGCAGCACCAGACCCACATTGTCTCTGTTTAGGATGTCCAGGATTTTGTTGGTGGGATTTTGTCCTATGCTGTTACCCTTGTCATCTGTTGACTCTTCATTAGTGTATGCAGCTACCTTTCTTTTTGTTGATGATCCTGAATGAGCAGATTGTTGGAGCTCAACTATCTCTCCGGCTCTTGCCTCTAATAATGGCAGTTGAGTATTTTGTATATCTCTAGGACCCATTGCTAACCGAATACTAGGAGATAACCTTGTATATACAGTTCCCTTAACTCAGGGATATCATATGTAATAACCCCATTTTGGTTTATTCCTAATCCTGCCAACCAAAATAACAATCTTTTTCTTAGAAAATATTTCTCTGGTTTCTCATCTACTCTGTTTCTCTGAGTATGCTTTGCCCATGATATTATCATGTGGATAGAATAATCTAAACACACATGTACTTACTGTATGCCTTTGATTTGTCTCATCTAATACATTGTAAGGTAATGCTGCAAATCATCACTGGACATACACTCCCTCAATACTCAAATCACATCCTCTTGTGTTACATACAGTGTTACAGATAACTTAGCTAACCAATTAAGCACAGTGTCCCAATTACATGGACCCATATGTTTACCCATTGCTCTAGCTTGCTCTGGTGTCAGAACTTGACTCTCGTGCTTTACCAGGGGAGGTCGCCATCATTTTCGAATTGGGTAACTGTTGTTACTACAGGAGCCAACGGGCATCGTTTTTGAGCAGCCTCCACCTCCTCCCCGCTTGGGGGTGCTGAAGGTCCTCGCTCTCTTTCACACCAACTTTCTGGTGGATGTTTTTCACACCAGTCTATTAAGGCAGCTAAAGGGTTGGTGTTTACTGCCTTCATTAACCCTTGTGTCAACTGCAGCTGTTCTTGCAATTGTCTAATGGAGGCCAGGCTGGTTTCCGTTATCAGCAGCCTCTTTTATTAACTGCCGAACTGCTGCTTGTGACTCCAGCAGTTCTTGCACTTTGATTTCTGCTGCCCTTTCAGTGACTGTAGCCTTAAGGCTAAGATCTCTCAGCTGCTGTTCTAACTGAGCCACCGGAAGGGTCAACGTGGTCACAGTGGCTTTGGCTGTTTGCAGCTCAGTGGTTTGCTTTTCAGCCTGCTGAATGTGTTGCTTGTTCTTCTCGGTTTTCTGGTCCACATGCTCTTGGAGCAGCAGCCATTGGGAGTTGAGCTCACCGCCGACCATGGCCAGGCCATAGATTAGAGCTCGTTTCTTCTCCCTTTTACTGGGCTTGGGCCTGCTGGTGTTATAGCTAGCCCATAGGATGGAGAATTCACCCAAGGAATCATCTCCTTCCAATAATTCCTGCTGCCACGGATTTCCTCCCTTCCCAAATAAATTAATCACATAATCCGAAGAGTTTTTATTAGACCAGGGAGTCCATCCGTGCAGGCTAAAGATCCAGTCCATTGTGCTCCTGTTAGGAGTTGCTTACCCAACTCCAGGAAAGAAGAGGGCTACTCAGAAAGATAGAGGGGCTCCAGTAAGAAAACTGTGCTCTTATACACAGCACCTCGGCCCAGGCCAGGCTAGCCAAACATGCTGCCTTATGCCAAAGAGAAAAGTGGCCACCCTTTTAGGGCACAGACCACTCCATACCAATCCTCTCTTGGGAAAGGCACTAATGGCACTGGACAGGACAACCAGTAGCTGCTACCTACTACCAATGGGGTGGCCCGGGCATCCCCACAACCCCTGGTCCACAGAAGCAGGATTTCAAGGGGGCTGGGAATAAATCCCACCCTTGCCAAAGGCAGGGGAAAGGAGTCAACTGGTTTCCTTGCCCTTTGGCTATTACAATACAAACCCAGCACCGACCCCTGCCCCGAGTCTCACGGACCGACACTGCTGCTGTTCACAAAATAAAACCAAACACACCTAACAGGACCCTAAGGAGACAGCCAAGCCAATCCCCAGAACGTCCTGCTGCGGCTGCCAGAAAATGTGACCTCAAAGGGGAGCCAAGATGACCCTAAATGTACAGCGGTGTCGGTCTTGAGATGTAAAACAAGCCCCTTGTACTCAGAAGAGCAGAGCCGCCCTCGGCCGTGTCTGGGACTAGGGTCCGGGTCTCCCTCCCTCTTCCCTATGTGTGGGGCAAATCAATCGAAACTGCCAATAGGTGAAGGTGAAAACAACCGGTCAGTGTGTTGCGGGGAGACATTTACAAACCAGGGAAGGGACAATTGTGAATCAACAGTAACTAGATAAACGACACAAACCCGTCAAACAGCAGCTTTAAACCAGGAGCGTGAAGCTCAGGCCCAAACTCCAAACCACCCCGGCAATAACCCATCTAACCCCCAGAGAGAGGAAACCCCCATTTCCCTCACTCTTGTCAGCACGACTGTGGGGGGGCGAAGTCCAGGACCTACAACTCCTTGGGTAGCTGGAACCCGCGGAGGAGGAGCACTGGAGAGTCCCTCCAGGTCTCCGGGGGGAGGAAGCGACCGAACCCCTCTGGAGATGCAGGTCAGAGACACCTCAGGAAGGGTCGTGTCCTTTGGCAATGCACTGGGGCTGCAAAGGCCTGAACCACACACGCACAGTCCCTGGAACGGACTGCGCCGCTCGTCAGTGAGTTCAGCCCCTTTATGCATTTAGTGGAGGGAAAATATTTACAGTCCCAGCATGGGTGGAAAACAGTCTGAGGTAAAATTGTCCTTGGAGTTGCCAATGGCGGGAAAAACCGGTTGGATCCGGTTATGACTGGGCCATGATAACAGTAAACAACAAGATGGTGGCCACAAGATGGCAGTTCAGACTCCATCTTGGATTGCTGCTATATCTTTACAAACTACATAGTGAATTTAATACACACAGATTTTAACAGACTATAATCCTAAAACAAAACACACCCATATAGAGTATGAATATGGAGTGGTATAAACAAGTCATTGTCTGTATGAAATTTTAGTTTATACAGACTTTGCTAGTGCTTTTTATGTAGCCTGTTGATGTGCCCCTTGGAAGACCTCTGCATACCCCCAGGGGCACATGTAATCCTGGTTGAGAACCACTGGATTAGAGAAACTGGGGGCGGGGGAAGACGGGGGTTTAGGAATCAGGACTCCTGGGTTCGATCCTGACTGCAAGCAGAGTGGGGTCTAATGGTTAGAGCAGAGAGCTGGCAGTTAGGATCGAACACGTCCTTGAAGTATGAATAGAGTCTCTGAGGCTGCATGGCGCAGTAGGAGGAGGTCCCATTGAGGATCTCCCTCAAGGCTTTCGGGTGGTTTGTCCTGTGTAGTTTCTGGATACAGGATGCAGCTGCCGGGTCATAGCGGCAGTCGGCATTCCCTCTCCTGCCTTGTCTGGTGTTGTTACAGCTTGGTGCAGGGAATCTGGGAGTGGTCCGTGTACCTTCCTGGGATTCCCTTCTTCCAGCTGTGATTTCTGCAGACAGCTCTGTGGTCAGCCTGACCATCAGGGTGTTGAAATCCTCAAAGTTGTCTCAACTTCGCCAGCTCCTCCATCCAGGTGGATTGCCATGGTGTGGCGACCCTCGCTCATGGCTGTCGCTCCTTCTGTCATGCTGTCTCCACAAGTTCAGGTGCTACGGGGACAGTCTGCGGCCTTGTTGTCTCTTGGGCTGGGGAACGATGGTCAGGTGGGTTTTGGGGTGTGGGTCCTGTTGTGGTCGTGTGGGCAGCTCTCAGTGTCTCAGAGGCAGTCCTGTATCTTCCGGGAGGGAGTGGGGTTCTGGAAGCACCAGTGTTGGACTTTTGGGGGGCAGAGTCGTATCTGGAAGCGCTGTGTATGGTCCTGGTTCTTCTGCAGGCGGTATCTGGCTGGGGGGTCCTCAGCAGAGCATGGGATTTTTGGTGGTCAGTCTCTTGCTGGGCAACGTTGGAGGAGATGTTGGGTCCTGTGGAGGTGGGGTCCCATCGTGGGACCTGGGGGCTGCGGGAGGCTCTTCCTTTGGCTGGATATTGCTGGGTGGCCAGCGGGGATGTTAGTTGCTCCCACAGCAGGGTGGCATCAGGTTACCTATGAGGGAGCGCTGCCTCGTCTCATATCCGTACTGTGCCGGATGGTCTCTATGAAGTTGCTGAGGCATCTGGCGAAGATGCTGAGTTGCGAGATGGCGGCAATTCCCCTCACGGCAGAGTCCAGCGTGGGGATTCTGGAGACAGGGCTGGGGTTTTTGGTAGTGTCATCTTGTCGATCAGTCCTTGACACAGGGGTCACATTTCCCTCGGTTGGCCATTGATCCCTGTTTACGTCCTGGAAGCATCAAACCATTTTGATTTGGCCATATCAAAATGCCCTGATTTCCAGCAGCTGCCCAGTTGCTGGAGAAACTCCAGGCAGTCTGGGGGCCTTGCTTTTCCTCAGGATCTGACTTTCTGATTTGCACTGAAGTCCATATTTTCTTACCCATTGATGCCTAGAACATTCCCTGACATTTTGGAATTGATAGGCTGTGTGGCTCCGGAGTTGTAGAGCAGCCTTGAAGCTGAGTGCAGGCCGTGATGTGATAGCTGGGCCTGCACCCTCAGTGTGAGCTCAGCTCTGAAAAGGGAATGAAAATTCATGAAGTGTCAAAACCTCCTGTAACAACCAAGGCCGATGGGAAAAGGTGCAAAAGGGAGACAGGCTGACTGAATTAGTCCAAATGAGAAGGCCTCGGGGTACCACTCAAGGACTGTTACAGTCATGCCTGGTAAAGATAAACAGTGCAGGATCGGAGCTCAATGAACCAAAACTGGTGGGTTTGAAACTGGGCCTGATTGGTGGACAGAACAATGAGGGGGCAGGCTATTCTGCCCATCACTCCCTTTCTGTGGGGAGACTGCAGGGAAAAAGAGGCTCCCGAGATGCTGCTGACTGATAGGAGAGGTATTGCAGGGGGACAGTGGCTGACAGAAAGAAGGGGAAGGAGTAACTGTCACCATCATGGCTGCCACCTGCACTGGCTCCTGGGACTCTGGGATCCACCATCAAACATCCCTGCGCCTTCGTTGTCTTGGACTCGAGAGATGTCCTCACTGCCAGGTCAAGGAGAGACCCAGCAGAATCCCAAATACCACCTGGGACTGTCACCCTCACCCCCACCCTGTGTGTTCTTTTCCTCCCCTACCTTATTTCTTGTCTTTCCTGTCCCTCTCCTTTGGCCTTCTATTGAATAAGAGTCTGGCTTACCCCCCACCCCCAGGACTGCATATTTTGCAACACTGCTCCAAGCCTGTGGACAGAAAGGCAGCTAAATGCAAAGCCCTAATTAACCCAATGCTGGTACAAGCTTGCCAGGTCTCAGAGTGGCTGGTAAAACCATGCACCATGCCTATGGGTCTCCAGCAGGGAGATTGCAAGACAGTGTCAACACCAGAGGCAGAAGTTGGATTTTGGGTCTTTGCTGGTCATGTCACTCCTCTCTGGTGTGTTTGTCTTGCTTTGTCTTCTAAGAAACGGCATCGGACTCAAACCCCCACAGCACTAACAGCAGCTGCAACTAACGTCCTCTCTTTCCCCCAAAGAGGACAGTTCTCACCCTGTAAGCCAGTGGTCTGTAACCATTTTTATTTGCGGACCCCTTTGGAAATCAATTGTCTGTATACACAGTGGAGTTCTGTTCAGTCAGTTTTCAGTCTAAGGCCATGCCCGCACTACTACTTATGTTGACAAAACATCTGTTGCTCACGCTCCTTCCCCGAGCGACATGTTTCCCTGGCACAGGCACACCATTGGCAGGAGAGCTTCTCCCACTGACATAGTTTCTGCTGCTCACCTGGGTGGCTTTTTTATGCTGACTGGAGAGCTCTCTCCCATTGGCAGAGAGCAGCTTCACCACATGCACTACAGAGGAGTAGTACGGTCCAGCTCCAGCGCTGTAAATTGCCTTATTTTTTGGACCCCTTATCCATAGTCCGCAGACCTCCAAGGGTTGAGACCCACTGCTCCAAGAGACTGTCAGATTGAGGGTTTTCTTTGCAAAGCCTCTCCACTGCTCAAGGGAAAGGGAACAACAACAAAAATGTTGTTAAGATAAAAGCCTTGCTTAGTGTTATACACCTCCAATGCGTTCACTGTTTTTCTTTCTTCTTCTGGCTCTTCAGTAGAAAGTTACCAAGATTTTTAAAGGGATGTTTGCTGTGGGACTAAGCAGGTTGAGGTCTCTGTATATCAGTCCCCTGACTTTGTATCTGAGTGTTTAACATTGCACAGTTGCAGGGTCTCGTTAACATTGACACCTCTGACTGTCTGGACCTGATCTTCCCTCTAAATGAATACACGTGCCACCCACTGACCAATGCAGATAAAAGGGAATATTGACTAGCTACCATTTCCATCAGCCCCATCCTATGCACCAAAGGAGGTGGGGCTCATGGAGAAGCTACCTTGAAGACTGTATTCTAATACCCATGTGTAACGCTGACAGATCCAGGCTGTCAATAGACAGGATTGAAGCTGGGACTCCTGGAGCTAAATGCATGAGCCTCTACCGCATGAGCTAAAAGTCACCTGGCTCATAGCTAAGGTTGTAGAGCAGACTCTTTTAACTCACTCTGAGTGGTCTCGGTGGCAGTAGATGGGACAGAACACCACACCCAGAAGGTGTGTGGGTTACATGTGCAGAAGGGGACAGAAGTAAGGTGATGAGGGCAAAGTGGGTTAAGCTAAACGGGAACAAGGCAGCTTCATTCCACAATGAGAGTCTCCACCCTGAGCTTTTCTGGGGCCTGGTCCCATTCTGCGGAAAGAGCTCCTCCAAACTACCCCACTGCCTGGCACAGGTCGCTAACCTTCCCTTCTCTGGGATGAACACACAGCACCACACATCTATAAACCTACCACACCAAACCGCTCCACTGCACACGCTTCGCCGAGGGGAGAACAAACGACAGGGGACGGGTGCTTAGTGCACCGCTGAAAGGAGCTCAGATATCACAGTGATGTGTGGCATAAAACCTTCTATAGAACTGAATAGCTATTGGGCTTTGAAGTCACACCTGACCGTAATCCAAATTCATTTCCATGTGTAGACGAGCCCTGGTTCTAATCCCCGAACAACGTAGGCACCTGCTTAACTTTCGGAACACAGGACTGGACGCAGCCTCCTGGGTCATGGGGTCTGATAGCTGCTACCACAGGCCATCCCGTTGTATTGCCACATTCATGAACCGAGCGAGCTCCACCTTGAGATCAGTGACCCTCTTGGTCCCATTGCGAGGCAGTTCCAGCGCCTCTCTGTGGGCGGTTCAAAACCTCCTTCTAATTGATTTCTGGCCAGCTAGACCCATTTGTTCTTGGGCAACACTGTCTGTTAGCTGCACTAGCTCTTCACTCGCCCTGGCATCCTGTCCCCTCCCGATGTATTTGTAGAGCACAACCAGATCTCTCTCACTGTCACAAGCCAAGGCCTCTCAGAGCACACCTACACTGCCATGGGGGGGTTGTGGAGGCATCCTGGAGACAGATGCATGGGGCTTTCTCACTGCCACAGTCTCCTTCCCCGTGTGCCTGGGGCATGGGCCACCCAGGCCATCCCTGGCACAGAGGGAAGGGGAATGCCCTCTGCCAATGCCTCCAGGGAGGTAGGGAGCCCTGAGACCTCCCCCCGCACACACACGGCATAGGGTGATCTCTGAGTTCCTTCTGCCCTTTGAATGGTGATTAACTCCCCACTTGTCTTTCTGCCCCTCCTCCCCCGGGGGATCACTGGGGAACTTGCAGCTTTCTGGCCATGGAGTCTGATTTGCAAGGGGAGGAGTTAGCAGGGATTAGGACAGAGGGATGGGTGGACAAATAGATGGACACCCCCAGCCCCAGAGCAGCCCGAGTGGCGCCGTGTAACTTACAAAGCTAGAACCTGCCTGGTCCGAGCCATTTGGCCACAGTGGTTTTGTAAGCACCATTTGGTTCAATTCACTAATCTTCGCCCCACAGCATGGGGATTGCTGGCTCTGGGAGGGGCATGAGGCCTAGTGGTTAGATTGGGGTGGGGGTCAGGGGAGAGCTGAGATGGGAGTCAGGACTCCTGAGTCCTGCTCCCCTCTGCAGCAGGGGGGTGGCTAAAGGCCTGTGTGGGACTCACCTCCAAAAGCCAGTGCCAGGGGCTGTGCCAGCCTTGACCCCCATGGCCATTCTGGGAGCTGCCGGGCAGTGGGGAGCCCTGGCTGTGGATCGCTGCCAACACCTAGAGGGCTGCATGCACTGGTATGTGCCAGGCTGTGGGGTGCCCATGGGGAGTGGGTTGTGTCTTACACATGTCATGGTGGAACAATCCCAGCCTGCACTTCGGGGTCCCCACGGGAGCTCTGGGGATGTGGTCAAACCCCCTGAGAGTGGGACTGGGAGGCAGGACTCCTGGGTTCCATTATGGGATTGGATAAGAGAAAGGAGTCTAGTGGTTAGAGCAGGTGGGTGGGGGCTTGGAGTCAGGACTCCTGTGTTCTCTGCTAAGCTCTGGGAGGGGAGTGAGGACTAGTGGGTAGAGCAAAGAGGCTAGGAGTCAGGACTCCTGGGTTCTATGGTGAGCTTTGCAGGGGGAAGTGGGGTCTAGTGATGCAGGCAGGGGAACACAAAGCCAGGTTACCCAGGTTCTCTTTAAGGTCTGAGTTACAATGAGGCTGCATCTCATGCCCTTGTTCCGTGCCTCAGTTTCCCCAATGGGATCCATAGCTGGGCAGGGCTAGCAAGGTGCATGGTATTACCAGGCTTTGCCAACAGCTGTTTGGCATAGGGTGGGGGTGAGGATTGGCCCGTGGCCTGGGGACCGGGGCGCTGCCTGGCTTGGTCCGGACAGGTGTTGTCACTGCTTCTGGCAGGGAGTGGGCCTCTGCTAAGTGCCGGATGGGATTAGCAGGTAGGGGTTAGGGGCCATAGTGGGTAGGGGAATTAGAACAGCTTCTGCCATCTGCCTGGGGCCAGTACCCACGGGCATGGGCCCAAGGTGAGCGCCGGCCCCAGGGCCTTCAAGAGCTGGGTTCATGGGCCCCTGGCGCAAGTGGAGGCCCAGCCCCTCTCCTGCTTTAAGCCACTAGACCCCCCTCCCTCAGCCAGAAATACAACCCAGGAGTCCAGCCTCCCTCCCCGTCCCCGGCCTCTTGCGCTAGCCGTGGGGACTGAAGACAAGCCCTTAAAGCAGGAGTCCCAAAGAGCCCGGTCCCCCAGGCTGTAAGACAGGGACTGGCCACTAGAGAGCAACAGAGCCGAGCGGCATTTCTGTGGGGCACCCCAATATTTCACGTGTCCCCGGCAATGGTTCTTAAAGCACTTTGTCTGGGAGGGGCGCAGGGAGAGTGGGGGGAGGTTCGGGCTCTGTACAGACCCCCGGGACCAGCAACACAGGACATTGAGGTGTTTCCACCCCGGCAGCCCGGGGGGAGGCGAGAGAACCCAGGAGTCCGGCCCCTGGAGAGCTCCCAGCCCCAGTTCTTTAGATCCAGCACCATGGACAGCGCAGGGTGTCCCGCAGCTGTGACTGGCTGCAGCTCTCCACGCCAGACGGGGGTGTGTGTGTGTGTGTGTGTGTGTGTGTGTGTGTGTGTGTGTGTGTG